>JADLZN010010525.1:0-177676 GCA_018155175.1 Sinocyclocheilus anophthalmus
AACGTGGATCACCGGTATTTCATTTTGTTGAGTTCACTGAGTACCGTCTGCCACTACGCCGGGTGTGGATGATTAATGACGCTATGTTTGTCCCGAGGACAGGGATGACTGTCCAGTGTCACAGTATGATGTTAGCCATGTCCCATATATGTCTGTTGGCGGGGCTGAGGAAACTCAAAATCACTCCGTCCTCCTTCCCATTAGACTTCCAGCTCACACCAGAGTACTGACATATTATTGGCTTTTGGACTAACTACAAGGACAATGCCAAATTAGACCGCCTAATCCTCGAAAGCTTTTTATCTGTCTTGGCCGTAATACCTGAGCGAGGCGCGCTGCTCGATGTCCCCAAAGACTTTGAGGACTTTTGAAGTCTTCGCTTCAGACAACTTCAGGTTTCGTGACGATTAGCTTGTTGACGTTTTGCCCCTCGATGCGGGTTGCCATATTAAACTGAAAATGAATTATGTGACCCATTGTCTATTTGGCATAGTTATAGCGTATAGTCATGTTGAGTGGCCAACGACCATGAAACAACGTCCATAAAGTTTAACAGGCTATGTGAGAAGGCCACGGAGAAAGATTCAAGCTGGCAGATGTGATGACATGATTTGCCTTTCCATTTTTCACCCTCTTTCTCAACGATCCTTGGAACTTATTAATGCGTTCTGTCCTCTCATAATTGAATTGCGTGTATCAGGGGAGCGTAGACTTTTTCTGAGCGATGGATTTGTTGTTCAAGATATATTAATTCAGATCTTGGCAGGCCTTTTTCCCCCTGACATTTGGTTTTGGATGCCAGAAAACTTTCAAGGGCAAAACCACAAGGATGGGAGGAAGAGTACAGTGTCACATCAATACATGCAGACTATAAAAGCTTGTCAGGTGCCCTTATCTCTCAGTCCAGGTCCACTCATTCAACATCTCCCTATGAGTACTGCACAAAGCGCGCTGAGTGGATTGAGTGCGCGGCGGCGCAGATGTGCGAGCTTATCTAGTGAATATATCTTTCTCACAGACATAACTGGAAAGTTTGTAGTTCGGTCGGATTTGTCAAAAACAAGTAAGTAAAACAATGCACAAGTTACTTAACGGTAGGGAGAGAGAGAGAGAGAGCGCACTTCCGTTGTGTGATCTTGGATGTTCACTCACTGTGCACACGCATCATTTTGATTCAAACGAAATCGTAAAAATAAAACCATTGATAGGGGCATTCACTATGTAGCGAATCAGCTCATGGGAAAATATTAATAATTAATCATAACTAGTTATAATTAACTATTCATATTTAGATCCACTGTAGATATTTAGCTGACCACTCAGGGTCAAACGTCTTGTCAATTCTAAGAACGTTAAATTCCCGGTTAAGGGAAATAACTTTCTTACTGTACAACTCTATTATTAAGTTTGTAACGTAAATCCTCATGATTATTGACTCCGGTTATGAGTAAACAATGAACACGTCAAGTGTGATACAAGTAAGGTTTTATTAACTACATAAACACTTAAACTAGTCTAACATACTACATAAACACATAAGCCGGTCTAACTACACAACACACACACACACACACCACATACAGGTTGGATAGGAAAAGGGTTAAAGTTTAACTCAGCATAGAAAGAGGCATAAAGAATGGATTTTATGGAACACTTTGCATGTATATTCAACAGATCAAAGCCTTCAGGGATACGTCAGATTCTGAGTTCAAACACACCTTTGTAAAAAAAAAAATTAACTGATACTTAATGCATCAATTAAATAAGACTAAGTTTGATACTTAGCGAGTCTCGGCGGTCTGAAAGAGATTCCTGATGCAAATCTTAAAGCTTCCCGTAGATCTTTGCTGAATTCGGGTCGATGAAAAGAACCAGTTTGAGACAGAGAATCTTGTTGAATGGAAAAGACAAGGCCGAAGGCCTGGCACAAATGCTGGTATCCTGGAGCGTTTCTCTCACATCTTCATCTTTGCATCTGACTGAACCACCGACTGGGGCGGGTCACTTGGAGTGTGGCCTTTAAAGCCTGCAGAGATTCACGCCTCTAAAGATGGGCTTGCCCAATGGGGAAGTCAGGAATCTCAAGTGGGAGTTCTGCGTTTTAATGGCCCTTTGTTCCTAAGCATGGTATTTCGCATATGTAACTCACTTGGGTGTTGATGCACAAATTAGTAAAGACTCTTAGAACATCAATATGTTGCATAGATATCAGCATATAATATACACGCTTGTTTAGATCATCCGAAGACGAATTCATAGATACTAGACATGGTAGAGTTACTTACATGAATGAGTGGTTTATCGTAAGCATGAATAAAAATAGTCTATAATACAACAGATTAAATACAACACAGCAATAATATACACAATGGCCTGAAGAAAATGGGTGTTCATTCAAAGAAGGTTTTCCTATGAATTAATTAGTAGAACAGTCAATTTATACTGTGCATTTGTACCCCTTGTTTCTGGAGAAAACAGAATGAGAGCCGGCTCGCATTCCACAAGGTTGTAAATGTATCGGGTTACCATGAAACCAGGGTCTTGTTCGGCGTCCTGGGGTGTTACAAAGTATTTGTGAAATCTAGCTAACAAAATATATATTGTGTGTTGGAGTGTTCCAGACGCTACAACTATAAACATTTATTTTCAACCTTAGGCATACACGACTTTCTGGCGAAAGTGAAACTAACAGCCTGTGTGAAGTGCGCTAGACTGTACTACTGTCCTCTCATTCTGCACAAGTACAAATACGTGCACACGTTGCACGTGTTTTGCTTGCTTGAGGGTTTCTGCATATATGAGTGGCTTTGGAATATAAATCGCATCACGTTTCAGTTGAAAAAAACGTGACTTCTATTTCTGAAAATATCACAGTTAGGAGATTTATAACGAGTGGTTCCCTGCATTATTACAGCAAAGCGCATGATTACAGTACTAAGCCGCAGCAATGGAGCAGCTCTAATGCTATTAAATTAAAGATGATGTACCATAGAGCAAAAAAATGAACAGTGAAAGTAACAAAAACTTGTAAAATACATTTGAATGGGCATAATTAAGTGTGAAAATAACCGAAGGATATACAGTGAAACCAAAAATGATTCAGAGACCAGATTTATTTTACTAGTGGGTGCAGGACACTATAGTTCATTTATGTAAGTGAGGATAGCAAAATAAAGTAAACTGTGACAAATCGTATCCAAAAATTCTTCATACAGTGGACTACCAGTACAATTGATACAAATTTGGGACCAAAAATGATTCAGACCGAGTCTGGGAAAAAAAATTGAAGTTGAGGTTTTCATGAAGCTGGATGACAGCATGCCCAGGAGACTACAGGCTGTCATTGTGGCTAAGGGTTGCCCAACTAAGTATTCATAGTTGTGTACATACTGTCATACTAACAGCTGTCTGAATTATTTCGGTTGATTGTAATCTATTACATACCTTTCTATCAAAATTATCTAACATTATCAAGCTGAATTTGTTCTGACACAGTTTAACTCTGAGTTCTTGTCATATTTTATTACCATTTTCTCAACTATAGCGAATAAACTGTGATAATATGAGAAATGTTGAAGGTGTCTGAATAAATTTAGGCTTGACTATATTTGATAAACTAAGTTAACCAACTAACATTATACATACTCTTGGTTTCTGTACCCAATATTTAAAATTTTTTCAAATGCAATAAAAATATCAGTATTGGTACTCTGTATCGGCAAGTACCAAAAAAAAAAAAGTATCGGTATCGGGCGAGTACTGGAAAAAGTGGTATCGGTGCATCCCTAAAATACAGCATATCGCATGGTTTTGTAAATGTAGGTTGTATGTAGATACCAAATCTCTATTATGGGTCCTGTGCAGAGAAAGTTTTAAAAATGCTAATTTAAATTTGTAAATTAGTTTAGATTATTATTAATGCATATATATTAACAATAACAATTCGTATGAATAATATTATTTAATTATTATTCTTTCTTTTATTTAAAGCTTTAACAGACAAGTTAAAACTGAAAAAATAACAACATTCAATATAAGTCAATTACAGCCCTAAATAAAACCTTAATCCATATAACATTTCTTGCAAAATCATTGTAACCACTGGTCAGAACCAGAAGTGGATCCTGACATAAGTTATAAAGGCTAGGCAAGCACTTCTATGTGCCTGCTTTCTGTTTGGCCCAAAACCCCATTGAAAATTAAATGTTATGTAGCAGTTATCTACTGCTGAGCAGCTCCTTGTGGTGGCACATCTTACTGCTGCTGCTGCTTTCTGTCTGTCTGCCAATGGAAAGAAACCCGTTGACCTTCCTAGAAGCATGGTACTGCCATATAGTTCAAGTGAAGTTCATTTAATCTAATCAGACTAAAATGCGCTTTGGCTTTTAATATTTATCCTCTGATATGATGTTGTAATTCTGGTCTATTAAAAAAATTGCATATTTAAACTCAAGGCCTTTAGCTAAATAATGAGCTGTGCGACATCCGTTTTTTTAAATTTATATTATAATTTAATGGTATCTTTTAATTAACAGACAAATTATGATATTTGTGGACTACTCTCAGGATGTCGTTTATGTCTAGCAATGCCCCATGAATGAACCATAATGATTAATTCTCAAAATTGACACACAACCAGTTTAGGTTGCAAGGCACCCTCTCATTACCGACAGGAAAATGCATCTCTGAAAATGCAGGTTCCTAGGCAATGACTACACCATGTGCAACAAAACAATGTTTTATATATATATATATATATATATATATATATATATGATTTATATTATACACACACACAAGTGTGGAAAAGGTGTGTGGAAAGCTTGTCTATATATCAGGCGTGACTCACTGGTCTCATCCTGTACACTAGAGTCAAGAGAACATTACAGCATAACACATTACATTTGAAAGAATCTGTTAAACAAGCTTCTTTATCATTACATAAATTTCTCCTTGTCATAGCAGGAAATTAAAGTAGATGAAGTTTGTGCTGATGCCACAGTACAAGAATATTTGATACAGATCTAATATGACACAATACACAGTGAACAGGCACAGGTAATAAATACAAACGCAATTCAGCCTACAATAAATACATCAAATGGGCTACATACAAGTGAAATAGAAAAGGCTCTGCAGCCCTCAACAATAAAGGTTTTTGCAATCAATTTATATATAGAATTTCCCGGAAAATGATGGTGTAGTGCAAATCATTACTTCATAATTTGGTGAATACATCAAACTAAACCAAATATTTACATTTGCAAGACACAAATGCATATGATCAATGGAAAATAATAATGTGTTAAAGCTTTTTTTAAATAAATATTATACAGTGGGAGTGGGTATAGAAAGGAATCACCCCCCTTTAAAATAATCACATTTTGTTGCTTTGCAGCCTGAAATGAAGACGGACACAGTTTTTGTTTAATCCAGCTGTATTTACTCAGTGCATCTTATAACATCCAAATGAAAGATATTAAACCAAAAACACCCCCCCCCCCCCCCATGGGGACAAAAAAACAATTTTTTTGAGTCATGACAAACTTGTAAGATTTAGAGCTACTGCTTCATTATAGATATTTAAGAAAAATAATAGTGGAAAACAAGAAAGAATGAGGAAAAGGTAGAAAAAAAAGAGCAAGGAAGAATCTGGTCAAAATGACATTTGCCCATTGAGCCCAGAAACAGAGGGGGCTTTTAAAATGAAAACTCTCTACAACAAAGAGCCCGGCAGACTGTAGCATTCTGTCCAATTCCCATGAAAGTACTCAGCACAAGCCACCTGCTAACACATTCAGCACATCAAACTCTTGTCTGTTGTCATTCACATCAATAGAGGCTTGAAATGGGGCATTTCTGCGGCTGCGGTGCATTATTAGGACTTTTTGAGATTAAAAATTGGGCATGGCTGTAGGTCCTAACTCTACAGACAGATTCCTTAAGGTGAAAATGTATCTAAATATACTGAAACCAACCTCTTTGCCTGGTTTTCCTTCATTTTCTTCCTTCATCTCACTGTGTAACGGCCCATCTTGAAGGCTCTTTGACACCTTCACTAGAATGATGGAGGACATGCTTCAACAGGCCCTTGGGACGAATTGCCATCAGACAGTGACGCATTACCAAAGTAAGAGGATACGAGGTTGGTCGGGTGAGATTTAAAGAGAAAATTCACAATTTGAAGCCCAAAAAGGTCACATGTCAATGGCATTTCTTGAAACCAAACTTTGGGTGATTATACAACTGCTCTACTGGCCTATTTTAACTCAGCTGTTCTGACATGTTAGGGACATGTATACCATCTTTGGTGTGCGGTTCACAGCCATCCCAATGGTTATGACAGATTAAGTCGCAGGCTAAACAAACAAACCCAAATAAACAGCAAAAGGGTTGCTGGATCAAGACCCACAAGTCTAAGCCACAGCACTCACAACAAGGCCTTCAAGCTCAGTCAATTTATCATCAACGCCGAGATGAACAGCACTTGATTGGATGCATCAAATTAAATGTGTATTAAATTTGCATAACGATAAATGATACGGCACGAATAATAGGATTAGCGAGTTGCTAGCTGTGATTTCACCATCTTTTTAGCTTAAGGAGGTGTGATGTCATTTTTTTCTATTAAAGTGGATATTCTACAGTAAAATGCTATAGTGAGATAGCGTGGGGCGATCCTGGGAAAATCTTGACCACTTATAATTGCTAAAATCTCACTAAGAAACTGTATGACATCTCATTAGAGCAGTTTTAAAACAAGCCATAAGTGTTTTTTCCCGGGGGGAATAATTTCACACCAATCTGACAGGATCTCTGCAAAAAACGCTTATGGAAGTCACTACAGAGGATATACCATATTTTGATGCAAAACAGCCCACAGTACTTCAGTTTGCGAGCATATGTGACTAAACACTGGCCGTTGAAGTGTTGAAAAAAAATCACAAAAAAGAACAAGAAACTTGAATTTATTACATATTTCTCCAGGAAAGAATAAATTATTGAGACTTCAAGACTTACTGAAATTGTTAAACTACGTTAGAAATTAAGGTAACACTTTACAATAAGTTTAAATTCTTAAGCCTCAAGTCATGCACAATCTTTAAACAGTATCTATTAATCTAGGTTAATGTTTATTTATCAATATATTATTGTTCATAGTTAATTCATGTTCATTCATAATACATTTATTTATAGCTATTTATACAGCTTAAAATGTAAAAAAAAAAAAAAGATTTTATGTAGAAATTAACATGAACCACAGTAAATTACATAATGCACTTAATGCATAATGAATGAACAAAGTTAACAAATTTAACCTTAATGTAAAGTGTTACCAAAATCTGAATAAAAATCAAATGCCAAGATATTTCAAGCTGCTGTGCTCTGAAGAATAAAAGTAATTCTGTACTGTGGCAAACACGTCCTTGTTATTCAGCAGAATCAGTTGAATAAGCTAATGACCATATCTTCCACATTTTGCTGAAGCAGAGTCCTGACACAATTAGGTAATTATGCCTCTAAATGTCATCAAGAATTTCACCAAATTTCCCAGCTGATTTAAAGCAGCCCTCTGCAGTAACTTTGAAACTTGCACTTTGTTCTAGAGAACAGCAAAAAGACCACATCTTAATATATGCCTTTGGAAACCTCCAAGGCAATTTTGCTTTTCAGTGTGCTTGACTCCATCCATATAACTAAAATAACACAATAGTGAAGAACATTAATCTATATAATGCAGCCTATGTAATGCTACTGCATTATCCTGCAAACAGAGATGAACTTTCAGGCAATTTAATTCTCTATAGACAGACAATCAGAATGACTGGAACTGAAACTGTAAGCCTAATAACAAAAAACACAACATATGACCATTTTGCAGCACTCAAGCTACCTACAATATATAGCAGCATTGTCCCTTTTGTTGAAGTAGGCAGCAAATCAAAAGTTTACATACACACACACACATAGTGGAAAAATTATATCTAAACGAAATAGCTCAATATAACCTTAAATGCATGACAAAGCACTGTAGTTTTACCATTTTATTCACTTTTTCAACAATTTTTTTTACACTCACCTCTCTTGGCTTTGGCATTACGCACCCTCCATATTGTTTTGTGGATCTCAAAATTGTAGCTAGCTGGCAAAGCCTTAATGGCCTCGTTGAGCTCTGGATCATTGAGGATCTCGTCAGGAATCTGATTGGCCACTCTCCTCGGACCTCGCACTACATTAAAAGACAATGAGAAAGTTAATTCACTTAATTTAAGTTTGCTGTAAGCATTGCTAAAGACACTACTGTGCAATATAGTATGTGCAATTACAAATTGCCTTAGCGAGCTCTGCTAAAAATCATATTTTTATGAGAAATTGACTGGGCTACAGCCTATATAATAAGACAAGGAAAGCTCATCCAATCATTTCTCAGTTCCAAAATTAATCATCACACAAATCAATCAGGGCGCCGTCAGGACAGCCGCTGAACTGAGAGGTCAGTCATCAGCAGGATGAGTCTGTCAGTGGCATCCATTTATTTTTGAAGTCTATGACAGACAGACCATCTGTAATGCAAGTCCTGGCTACAGATTAGTGAATGGCTATATTCCTACACTACCAGTCAAAAGTTTGGAATAATTACGATTTTTAATGTTTAATGTTTATGAAAATTCTCAGCAGCCATTACTCCAGTGTTCTTTCGAATGATTTCTGAAGGATCTTGTGACACTGAAGACTGGAGTAATAGTGCTGAAAATTCAGCTTTGCATTGCAGGAATAAATGACAATTTACAGTATATTCATATACAAAATAGTTATTTCAAATTGTAACAATATTTTTGCACAGTTTTTACTGTATTTTTGATCACATAAATGCAACCTTGGTGAGCATAAGAAACTTCTTAATCACAGTAGTCTTTTTTCCACTGATTAACATAAAAACACCACTCTGAACAGCTCCAAGATAAGGTCATTGAAAAGCACAAGACACGGGATGGATGGAATATTTCCAACTCATTGAATATATCTGGGAGTACTACTAAATAAATAATTAAGAAATAGAAAATGTATGGCATAGTTGTAAATCTACTTAGAGCAAGCTAGCCCCAAAAACTGAATGACTATGCGAGGAGGAGACTGGTTAGGGAGGCCACCAAGAGACCAATGGTGGTTCAGGTTCTAGCACCTTTGCTTTTCTCTCTCTACATGCTTCCTTTAGGTTTCTTTCCACTTTTATGTGGATAATACACAGATCTAGCTGCTTATTAAAAGAAACGTCCCTTCAGCTATACAATCCATCAAGTTTTTATGACAGCCACCATAGCTTATATTTCAAAAAAACTAATTGAAGTAAAAATATTATATAACTGTAACTTTATTATTGTAAAAACTTCATTGTGTAATTTTAACAAATCAGTCAATTTAACCTTCAATATTATAGTAATGTAGTACCAACTGACTCTCATGCATATTTTACAGCATTAGTTGAGAGATTTTTTTTACCTTGAAAAAATGTGGCATGTACTGTACCTGATATATATCCAAAATAATCGATATTGAATCGAATCAAAAGCTTGTGAATAAGAATCGAATCGAATCATGAAATTTGTGTCAAAACCCAGCCCTAATTCTCGTAGCTTCATAAAATTACGGTTGAACCCCTGATGTCACTGATTATGTTACCGATCCCTTGATACATTTTGGACTGGGAGCATTTCAGTTGTGTTGCTGTCTATGGAGGGTCGGAGAGCTCTCAGATTCCATCAGAAATATCTTAATTTTTGTTCTGAAGATGAACAGAGGTCTTACGGGTTTGACACGACATGAGGGTGAGTAATTAATGACAGAATTTTCATTTTTGGGTGAACTAACCCTCTTAAGTGAAGGCAGGGCTCGGACGCTTACGTTCTTTTTAGGAGCACTTGCTCCTAACTTAAAAAATGTAGGAGCACGTTCAAAATTTTAGGAGCACATTCTAATCAATAATCCAAAATGTTATCAAAAAGTAGCCTTACCATTACGAGGTAATATTTGACTCCTCTAACTTTATTAAAAATATGTAATCTTTTGTCAAATTCTTAAAAAAGCTTTTTAAAAATGTTAATTAAAACGACAGAATAAAACAAGTAGAATAAGAATAAGTTAACAATCAAATGAAATCAGTATTAACAAAAGGAATTTGTCGAGGTGCACAGAAGAACACAAAAGTGGCTTGATGTACTTTCAGACATTTAATGAGGCTCAGAAGGGGAATGAGTGCAATTAAATCCATAAATCAATGATGATATTAATGTTTTAAATATAAAAACTTGAATATAGAAATATTAAATGATTTAAAAACTGAAAAGATACTTTAAAAATGAAAAACTGCCAGCAGGTGGCAGTAAGTCACTGATTTTATCACTGAATCAATCATTCAATTGATTCATTCGAACGGCTGATTCATTCAAGAATGAATCAAGTGACTGTCTTTATGAATGGTTAATCATGAATCACTGACTCACTAGACTCGTTTAAAAACGCCCATTCATTCATAAACAAAACACTGCTGTGTTTGAATGGAGATGCACAGCGGCTCCGCTGTGTCTGTTTTAAACTATTTTCGACGACGAAATAGAGCAAAATCAGACAATAGTATTATAGTCAATGTAAGTCACTTAATATAATCTTCTTGTTTATTAAACTATCGTAATTAAATCAATATCACATTTGCAAACTACCTTAATAATCATTAAAAGCAGTCACTCATCTTAGTTCATCACAAGCTACATTTATAATCAACGAAGCTCTCTAAACTGCACAATGAATCTCTTATTTACACCCTGTCTACACTTTGCTTATGAAAGGATTCGTGAGATATGTCTGTGATACATTACTCAACGCTGCAAAAACACGTAGAAAGCTTTGAAGCTCCCCTGAGCGCAATCACAAGTATGATGATGATCAGGTCAGTCGCACTGGTGCTCCTAAAAAAAATTTCATAGTCGCACGCAGTAGTTTTCGACCTGGAAGGTCACAATATGATCCCGCCACCCCTGTTTGCGAGCTCTTCACTGGCTCCCAGTTCACTTTAGGATAAATTTTAAATTTCTCCTATTTGTATTTAAATGTTTACACAACCTTGCCCCACATTACTTTTCGGAATTACTGCATACTTATAGCCCTACCAGAGATTTAAGATCTGGTAATCAAAACCTACTTATGGTTCCTTGCACAAGGTTGAAACGCAGAGGAGATAGAGCTTTTTTTGGTGGTGGGCCCTAGATTGTGCAACAGCCTGCCAGCCCACCTCAGAGCTGCTCCATCTTTATCAGTTTTTAAATCTCTTCTGAAAACCCACTTGTTTTCTTTAGCTTTTAAAAGTTGAGGATGTATTTGTATGTTTTAATTTTTTTGACCATGAGATTTTGTACAGCACTCTGGTCAGTCTTGCGACTGTTTATAAATGTGCTTTATAAATAAAAGAACTAGGATTAGAAAATAACTTTAGGTTGAGAGACTGGCAAAGAGAAAGTCACTATTGGCAAATAAATAAATAAAATGTCAAGCTGTTTTGCAAAGGCTCATCTACCAAGTTTATGAGCATAAGCAAAAAAACATTTTAATAAGTGTAATACATGATGATCATTTATTGACAAATTTATAGAAAATAATATTTCTGTGCTGATAAGAGCCAAAATAAATAAAGGTTAAAATCTGTAAGAAAAATTATAAAATCTTCTTAACAGTACAACATTTATGCAAAATCTATAGAGGACAGAAAACAACAATTGCAATCATTCAAATATTTTCCTTATAACAATTGACATTTTAAGCCAAAAAACACAGCAAAGGTCAGGCAAAAGATTGTAGACAAGTTTACATTTTTCTTTACCTATCTGCAGTGATTTTGAAAACTCTGAGGATGGGAAGAAGGGTGGCAGTAAGAGGAAGAGAACATACATGTGATCTGAGAGCAGTAGGACTTATGGGACTACACAAAAACAGCATCATTTATCACAAGTCCACTGCAGCCTAGTCATGATGTACCATCTTATGGTCGGGAGTGAAGCTTAAGCGATTAAAAGAAACACTGAAGTTCTTTTTAATTTACAAACAAAAGTAGCACCGATGTCAAAAGCTGAAACCGTTTTCAAATTACTGCCACCAGTGTACATACGTGTTTGTAGAGCAACTCCATTTCAGTTTTACAGTTGTAAATAATTCAATTATGATATATGATTATATTTTTTATTATGATATATGATAAATGTTTTGAATGAGATTAGTTAACAACCAGTTGAAAAACCATGGTACCTAATATTCAGAGACCACATAATTACACATTAAATGCACTTACACATGTATGGGGACCAGGTCTATGTGTCATGCCTTTTATCTTTGACAGTTATTAGGCAACTATATTTTCTGTATATTATACTTATACAGAAAAAAAAATCGATTGCACATTTCTGTTAATCAACAGAAACTACAGTTTAAATAATGAATTGTTTGAGGTGTATGAAACCAAAATACAAAACTACTGCCAAATAAACACGTTTCACTTTTTTAGCAACTTATAGTCAACTAGCCCCGGTGTTAATATGTGACTGCAGTAACACATATAGTTTAGATCACGTAAGAACATGTCTAATAAAGTACTAACATAGAGTGACAACAATATATCTTATAAGTCACCATATATATTTCACACAGCATCAGACAGAATTGCGCCTACAGATTTTTTGCGATGTTACTTTAAAAGACCGATCTGGATTTTATAGCTGGCAGACATCGCAAACACGATGAAGTATTAAGAAATCAAACTAATAATACTCACCTTTAGGTTTTTTCGCTGTGACCACTTCAATCTCGCTAGTGGGAGCCGCCATCTTTCTCCAAACAAGTGCACGTGGAGTGAAACAGGCATTACTCATCGAACACAGAGCTGATGTGAGCAAATCAAGTGTCGATACGATCGATATGAGCGCCGTACTGAGACCATAGACTGTATGAAGAGACCGATTGAGACGCAAGGAAAAAAGTTAAAATATTTTATGCCAGTGGCCCAAGAAGCAAATTTCTTCTTAAAATAAAAAAGTAGATGTATATTTACATGTATCAAACACCATTTATGCTGAGTAAGAAAAAAAGTTTAAATCTTGTTTCCCAAATTAAGTAAATGGCTTAAATAATTTAAGTATTATCCGGAAAATAGGCTACTTATCTTGAAAAGCTGACATTGTATCCTCCTTTCCATAATTTAGAGTCATGGTTCAGTTTTTAAACAAAAATGTCTCTCTACAGGTTGGACTTATAATACACTCTCAGAAAAAGGTACAAAACTGTCACTGGGGCTTTACACCATATGTACAGTTTAGTTAGTAATATGTACTTTTAAAGTACTAATACAGTATGAAAGTTTAAAGCAGTAATATGTACCATTTAGGGGTAAATAAGATACAAAGGATGGTAACATTTAGCCTTTGTACCTTTGGGTACCAGCCTAGTGACCATTTTGTACTTTTTTCTGAGAGTGTAGCATAAACCTGAAGAAAAACATTTTCAGTTCAATTACTTTTTAAAACTGAAAGCAAAAAAAAAAAAACAAAGAAAAAAAAAAAAAAAAAAAGTTTTATCTTAAATTTATAAATACAGTAATCTTATAAGATTAACAAAGCAAAATCAAAATCTTTTTGTCATTTTTAAAATACTGATCTGTACCATACTAATATACATATGTACCCATAACATACCTTTAAGGTACTAATATGCATCCTTTAGGAATAAATATGGTACAAAGGTCTACCATTTGAAAAGTTACCACCCTAATGACAGCTTTTGTACCTTTTTTCTTAAATTGTAGGTATAGCCTACCTGGTTAGGAATCCCTGCATTAGCCTATATCCATACATAGTCTGAAATATAGGACTTTTTAATCACTAACGGCTTTTTTTTTTTTTTTACTAAGAAAAATGTAAATCTGCAGCATCTAACAAAATCAAGCTTTCTAAACATGAACAGGGTTGGTGCTGAGGTGCTGTTGTCATTCTCACAGCCTGCAGTCTCCTCATTAATCAAATGTATAAAGAGTCTTTCATGACTGCTCATCTCCATCTGTGCTCTGTTGCCTGGTGTGTATCTGCCTGTGAATGGAGACAGAAGTGCTATAGCTTGAGTGTTAAGTGTTCCTGTGTCTCAGATGCAAGTAAAAGTTACACATAGAGGTGAAAGGGACAAAAAAGCAAAGAAAGAAATGAAAATAATACTTTGATACATTTTCTATACCTAACCCAATTCATTTCAAACAATTCATTTTGATTTAAATTGAATTAATTTACGTAGTATTTTGTTTATTTGACAAAACATTCCTTCAAGTACAAAACAATGGCCAAAAAACTTCAGATAACATAATATCGCTATTTAGCGCAATATTATTAAGTTTAGCATTCCAGTGTGTTTCGCTTTAAAACATGAGCTCTGTCATATTCTGTGATTGTCTCTGAAGAGCGTGAGCCCTCACACGTCGCGCTGTGAAGTACAGAATGAAGGCGATGTTAAAGGGGTCATATGATGCGATTTCAAGTTTTCCTTTCTCTTTGGAGTGTTACAAGCCCTTGGTGAACAGATAAGATCCCTAAAGTTGCAAACACTAAAGTCTCAAACCCAAAGAGATATCCTTTATAAAAGTTAAGACTCGTCCATGCCCTCCTAAAACACCTGTAACGCAGGGAATTCTGGGAATGTCAATTTCGGTTATTCCTGTAAAATTATACGGTCTTTGCCACTTCCCAAAAAACGGTATACTACCGTAAAAAAAGTAAGTCCAATACAGTAATGTCCCAATACAGTTTTCACCAGTATACAGTAGGGGAATTTACCGTTACACCATTTAACAGGTTTTACTATAGCCTTTTTACAGCTTTTACGTTAAATTCAACGGTCATTTTTACGGTAGGCGATCCGTGCTGGTCACTGAGGGAATAAATCAACTTAGTGCTGTGGATCGCCGGATCGGCTTTCACCGTTTTCACCGCTCCTTCGCCGGGACCGCCATTCTCGACCCCGCCGCCTCAGCTCATCTTGCCCGGCTTCAGCTCGGCTAATACGGGTTCGCTCACGCTAGGCTGTGTTTTTCGTTGTGAAAAGCGAAACTACTTTGTTTGGTCTTCCAAAATTGGACATATATCGCTTTGTCATGCCTCGAGCTGATCTGTGCTGGTCGCTGAGGGAAAACATCAACTTATTGCTGTGGATCGCCGGCACATTTTATGGGGGACTGTTTACTGATCCTGGGAGAGTAATGTTAGACTAAAATGCCGGCAGTTCTGACTCATGTAAGTACGTTTTCTTGTATCATTTGCCACTGATGGTTAAAACGCGAGTTTTGGGCAGTGTGGAGTAACGTTAGCACCTGTTGTTGTCATTTCTCTGATCAAAAATGCAGACATGGTTTTATGTTTACAAGACAGTATAAGTCATTATAATCAGTAATATGTAACTGGATGCTACAAATGCCTCGTTTGTAATGGGTTTTTTAATGTTTTTGTCTCATTGCTCCGGCCGGACAGGGCATCATCAGCAGTATGTGAGTGGCGTAACATTTCCGTCACATGCTTGGGGTATTCGGCCAATCACAACGCACTGGATAGATGGCCAATCAGAGCACACTTCGCTTTTTTTTCACCTCTCTTTTTCAGAACGATGAGCTTTGTAAAAATCGGCGCGTTTCAGAATGGCGGGGCATAGAGGAGAAACAATAAGTACAGTATGTGGAAAATAATGTTTTTTTTTTTTTTAACCTTAAACTGCATAAACAATTTCATTACACCAAATAATGTTCTTTTTAGCAGCGTCATATGACCCCTTTAATGCGTGTATGAGTGCTCTTGATGCACTGATCGCACAGGCACAGACTTCTCGACATTTCCGTACATTCACGTTGTTTCCACACACACTCACGGTAATGTTTTGATTGGTCATGTGTATGTTGCTGTGTTTAGTAATACTGAATGGATCCGTGTACTGTAGAAGATATATGCAGTCAGCAGGCGATTAGTTTAGTTTTTTTTTTGGCATCTCCATGTGGTCCCGTTCGGTATAGCAACTTGGCTTCTCTAAAATGTAAAAAAGCTCTTTGCTGTTGCACTGCACACATACTATAAAATTCTGATTCTTTCATATGTGCTTATAGGGGCTCCTTATCATTTGGTTCTTTGGTGTCCTTTTGGAGTTTCCACGTGTCCTTTTTTGGAAAGACATCTAAATTTATCTTGAAAAAAGGTTGCAGAAAATATAGATTTTTGAGAATTACCCTTCAATCTTTTGGTTTACTTTGCTGGATATAGCAAATGATGACAAAATAAACATTTTAAACAAGATAAATGGTCTATGCTTAATTTCATGAAAGGTGTGCGATTAATCGCGATTAATCACAGAAAAGGGTGTGATTAATTAGATAAAAAAAAAAAAATAGAATAATAAATATATCTATATATATTATCTATATAATTAACAGCAAATCAAGACAAGGTTGTATCAAGGCTGCCAGCCTATAGAGACAGTAGGGGAAAAAAGCAGACAACACACACACACACACACACACACACACACACACACAGAGAGAGAGAGAGAGAGAGAGATCAACCACTAAACCACTAAACCAACACATGGTAATGTCAGATTATTTTGGGTGGGAGAGAGGGAAAACAATAGTCCATAAGTGGATCGAGAGCCCCATCAGCTCAGAGGCATCACAGGCACGCGCATCTCTCAGCTGGAGCGCATCATCTGTCCATTCCGCCACTCACTCACCGCGCAATATGTGAAGGTGTAACGCTCATACGTGTGATTTGTCCATGTCCCGAGACCCGAAATATCTGGACGAAATGCTTTCAATAAGGTGGATTGTTGGAGATTTTGTATGGAGGCAGCGGGACACCTCCCCATAGTTCGGCGTAGAGTCTCCCTGAAGAGTGCGCGAGAGACCGACACCAGAGTTGCCGCGGCACGGATTGAGGACCATCTGCTGATTTTCCCCAACAATCTGTGTTTTAGAGGGATAACCGATTCTCAAACGCTTCAGTTTCTGGCAATGAGAGCTTTTAGAGCTTTTCTGGATAACATACTACAATATTGCTTGTTTCGTGCGGGTCGCTGAGAGCTGAACTACACCACCAGGTGCCCCTGCATAATCACTGGATAACAATTAATACTGCAGAATGTGTTTCTCTCCTTTTGGACTGCTCTCAATTGCATCTAGTGAAATATTTGCTCGGGACCACACAGGATGAAATGGACATCAGCACTGCAATAAATTAGCCAAATTGAAATTCAGCGAGAAGTCTGATCTGAGCTATAGGAGTACATACATTGATGTATTCTGATTAAATCAGACAACGTTTGTTAGATCGCCTGGCATCTCACTGACAGTGTGAAGTCTGGAATACAAGAATACATGAACCTGAGTGGACCGACAGAGAATTAACAATATCCAACATGTTTAAACGGGGTAAGTGCGATTTAGAACTTTTATTCCTGCTGTTTTTAAATAGACATAAGTTATACTTAAATATTTCCATTAAAAAAAATAAATAATAATAAAAAAAAGATGAGGAATAATATCATCTTGTGCTAAATCACTGCATGCTAGTTTTATTTAATTTATGATTTTTTTTTACAAATAATGAATAAAAAAAAAAAAAACAATTAAAGTAGTTTTAAAATTTTAATTAGTTCTATGAGCTGTTCATTGCAAAATGTGAACTATGAAGTGTTATTGTTATATTTATTTCTTTATTTTGAAAAAAAGAAAGCTGTTTGAAATGGAAAATGACAGAGGTTTTTATATATACATAAAACAAAGATGCTTGTTGCAGAAGGTGTTGAAAGTTTATGTAGCAGGCTGTTACGTTGTTACAGCTCTCATCCATGATCATTTTCCCAGAATCATGTGGTAACTGCCCCCGGGTAAGCTCCACGTAAAGCAGATGTGTTTAAAATATTCATCAACATATCATGAAATATTTTCTTAAGATGCTAGTGGTGGGTGCCGCACTGCAGTTTATGGCCAGTTTTTCATCAGAAAGCATTGTGCTGTCTTCCTGGCTCCAATATATTTCTCTTGGTGGCTTAAACAGGTTTGGCTCAGACAGTCTGTCACATTTATTTATGGACAATGTTTATGATCAAATGATGAAGTGTAAGGAGTGAATGGTAAGTCGATAGATTAACTGGTTAGTGCTGAAGCTGTCAGTGGGAGACACTTGAATGACCTGCAGATTATTGCAAAGACTGGTCAGTTTGTTTTCACTAGATCGGTGGTTGTCAGTCCTAGTTCTTGAGTACCAAAGCAGTTGAACCTTATTTAACACACCATCAGCTCATTAGTAGAGGCTCCAGGACCCGAACAGGGTGTGTCAGATAAGGACAGACATCTAATATGTGCAGTGCCAGGATTAGAATTGACCACCACTGCACTAGATCAAATCATGGTTAAACGGATCAGAAATATGATCTTACTGCCCAGTGTTTATTAGGACATTTCCCTTGCCCCATTTACTGCACATTTAATTGTCTCCAGACCTTTTGCATGGCACTATCACAGACGCTCAAACTCTCAGGTTGCTGACTGCATAACCATATAGTGAGTCAGTCTGGAAAACCGAATTTCCTCGGAGGAGGCCCAAAGCTTAATGCAGAGACAATTGTTATTTCAAAAGACTTTGAGTAGGAACAAAACACACCCATCAAGCCCCTCACAGCACACTAAAGACCTCTTATGAATGCCTGTGAGGAGCCTGTGGTGCAGATATGAGAACAGTGGGTTGGTTTTGAACTGATTTGGGTCTGATTTTCATTTACCTCAAAGTACACTGCTACAGTGTAGTTTTGCAGTATCTTTTTTTTGGAGATATTTGGTCTCGCATATTTTGGGGCACACTGTATTCATTTCTTTTATAATTCTGCAGAGTTGTAACTGCAGATGAAAAGTTTTTGTGAATATTACAAACTACCATTCAAAAGTCTGGGGTCAGTAAAACTTTCAGATTAAATTACGATTTAAAAGAACTGAATTTTCAGGAGCCATTACTTCAGTGTCACATGGTCATTCAGAAATCATTCTAATATGCTGATTTGCTGTTCATAAAACATTTCTTATTATTATTATTATTGTTCAAAACAGTTGTGCTGCTTAATATTTTTGTGGATTCTTTGATGAATAGAAAGTTCAATATATATATATATATTGTAGCCCAATATCAGTACTGAGCAGGTGCAGACTGGAAAGGTTGTCTCTAGTTACTCTGTATTTCAGTCTGGGGGTGTCTGTGATGATGAGTGAAGGTCTCAGAAATGGGGAATATGAGCAGTTGTGCAGGAGAGTGGTGTCAGGCCACAGGTGTTCCCACTTTTGCTTACCAACTGTCACTCTCCTTTCCCATCCATCTGCCCATAACAATGCTGTCTAGGATCATGTTTGAATACCTAGTTTCTCCACTCACAGCTGTGTAATCATAGCTCATCCACAAAAGAGTTATTTAGCTAATTTCATTGCAGAGGTTTTGCAGGGAAAATCTTTCTGGTTTGACTGCAGGTGTGGGATGTGTCTGATTTTTTTGTTTGTCGGATGTAGATTTCTGGTCCTGACAATGTTTCAATGCTGACTTTTAAAACAAGGCCATTCTCTATACTGATAACTCAGCACAATAAACCAATTATGGTCTGAAGCACTGCTTTCAGATAAGCATCTGAAAACTAAATATAACATGTCACATCATATACATGTTTCAATTTAAATACCTGCGAGGAATTGTGAAGTGCAAGCAGAAGATAGAATGAAACAGAGAGACAGAAACGTACGAGGCAGGATAAGTGTGGCTGCACTTTTTTTTCTTAGGCCAGCCAAGACCAAAACATGCCTGTGTGTTTGGGGGGAAATCGAGGAAGAAATTTTAGGAAATTGGACCTCTTACTAGTAGAAACAGCACAGCCCTGCTGAGACTGGCACACAGGGCACTACCACACAACCAGTTAGGCCAGACATTTCTGGAAAATGTCATACTAATGCATATCATCTGATAAATTCAGTATTTTCTCACTCTTATCTATTTATGCGTCATGGACACAACAGAAAGCTGCAGAATTTTTCATAATTTCTGATACACTTTGAAATGAAAGGCCAATTAATACCCAACAGAGCAAAGAAACCTCATTAGCCTAAAAGCAACTCTGACTTTTAAAAACAAATTTTCTTCATAATTCTAAAATCCAGCACATCTGATGGCCTTATAATTTGTGCTGCTATTGATAACTGTTGGCAAATCTAGATCCATTTTGTTGATGCCAATTTACAGATCGTATTTATTGGGGAGACTGAGGGTGAGATGTAAAATTACTGTTTTCAAACAGGTTTCTGAAAGACACACCTTTGTTCGGCCAAACATGGACAAGTCCCAAGATGCACACCGCTGGTTGAGCCAGTGAGCCACAGTGTTTATTATAGCTTATACTTATAATTGTCACTTTACAATAAACTGGAATAGGAATAAATATTTTAACATTGAAAAAGTGACACACTTCACATTTGTGTTAAATGTGAAGTGTGTCACTTTTTCAATGTTAAAAATGAAGCTAAAGGCTGATTGCGGTAAACATTTAATGTTTACCGCAATCAGCCTTTAGCTTCATTTTTTCATGTTTTAACAGTGACAGTTGGGTTCCGGAAGTAAAAAGCCCATTCATTTTCTCCATAGGGGAATTGATTTTTAACAGTAACTTCTAAACCTTTAAAGGCAGACCTTCTGTGAGCTACATGATTGTTTATTGATGTTATATGCTTTTGTTGAAGCTGTTAGTCTGCATGATTTCAAACGGTTTTTAAATAATGATGTTTAACAGCTGAATTCCTGGTGAAAACTACATTCCCCTTGATTATGCAGTGAAATCTAGACCAATCAGAGAATCTCAACTAATCTTGCCTACTCCAATGAAGCACTGCAAATGACTTTTTTAAACTGATTGTCAAACACTCAAGGGAAGCATAGTCTTGTATCTTTGTCTTTTTTTGTCAGATTTTCAAATACTCTTTTTGCTTGAAATTGAAGGTTGTAATGTTGTGATTCACCTTGTAGCTGGTGTAAAAATAAAACTTTTTAAAAACTCCTATGGGAAAAAATAAATGGAAAAAATACTTCCAGAACCCAAGGCTGCTGAAAAAGTGGGCGGGCACTGTTGCACTCTATGGCATGACCTTCTGGAATACTTGATTCTGATTTGTCAATCGCGCCAATTTGTCAATTTACGATCTGATATTTCCTAATTATGACCATCATCCACATATTGGATATACTCAAACAGGCGCTGTGTTCATGCCTCTCGTATAACACCGCAGACTTGCAGACATTTCAAACAAACATAACTGTTTCCCCTCTTGCCTCTCAGTTATCGAATGCAGTGGAAATGACCTCAGAAGACTTAAGTATTATTACTGTAAGTTTGTCTTGTTGCTAGTCTGATTGTTTTGTACGTTGTAATGAACTGAATTTTTTTTTCTTGATAATATGCAGGTATAAAATAATTCTACTCAATGACTGTAGAGTCCCCAGTTTAGGTCAAATATACACATTATTTTTTACTCAAACACTAAAAAGTTAGCAATTTTTTTTGGCTAAAGATACTGTTTGATCAAACTTGCTTTTTAGGAACTCATCTTAAGTAAAATAAAAAAATTTGAGCTCAGTGTAATTCAGTAATTTCAAGTAGTAATACACAGGCTCTGATCACATCACTGGACTTCAATTACCATACAGTTACGAAACATGCATCAGATCTCTCTGCATGCCAAACAGCTCATTTCCTAAAGGACACTCACTGAATGACAAAAGGATGAGCACAGAGGCCAGCAAGTGCCACTGCCTGTCATCCTACCCTGTCCCATGGGAGATAAATTCGTATAATTCCAGCTTTCTGTAATTATAAGTAATTAGTAGCACAAGAAGTGGTATTTTAATGAGAGTCATTCTCTACTTATGTCCTCATCTTAGTGTACTTTTTGACCATTTCAAAAGCAGGCACAGGATGTACTTGGTTTGGACAAGGATGTTTTATTCATATATTATCTGATTGTTTTGCCTCCACATAGACAAATGAGCCCTTTGTTTTGTTTTCTCCATAAGGCTGACTTCCTCTGGCATTAGATTGATGGCTGTACATTGTAATGGTTAAGACGGAATGAGTTTGCAATCCTGATGCTTGTAGCTGACATTTCATCTTGCAACAATGTTCTCATTAACTCATAATTCATACACAAACTTTAATTAAACACACATTTCCTGGCTGCCGTGGTGTCCAGAAGGGAGGAAGTCTCCAGCGTAGCATGTGGCATCTCTAAATGCCCTTTAGACCTGAAATCTCAGCACAAATATCTCTCCTCTGTCTTTGGAGTGGAAATGAGATGCTGGCTTGGTCATTAGTGGATGATAATGAGTTAAGAGAGACAAACAACCCTAAACCCTGTTGGTTTTGTTAATATTAATAATTAATTTCTGATTAAGTAGCTAATTGTGGTGGAAAGGTCAATGTCAACGTAAGGTCCGTTGATGTTAAGAGATGAGTAGAGTAGAAAGGCAGGGAAGTGGGAAAAATAAATATTTTTTTCAAGAAAGCCATGTACCATCGGAGATATCCAGTATACATCTATATATATAATATATTATATATATATATATTATATATATATACGAGGTACTTGGCTTTCTTGAAAAAGAGACACATACTGTTAGGCGATGTTACATGCACGATTTTCAAAACTCGCGGCTTCGCCGGTGTTTTAACACTGCGTGGACTATCTGGGGTAGCAGTCAGGTGCTGACTGGGTTCACATTGCCGATGGATCCCGAAAGGGGGTTTAACCACTGCCGCAAACTACGTTTCCAACCAAAAACACGCGGAGGAAGTGATACGGAATAAAAAGATAACCGCAAATTGTCTGTTAGCTGATTTCCAGCTACAAGGAGAAATAGAAAAACAGATTATGCAGGAGGGAGTTGCAGGGCACAGGGATTGGGTGTTCTGCAAAGAGAGTTGGAGGTAAATAATTTGCAGTAACTGTTATGCTGATGTTTTGGCTGGTCAAGCAAATGTTTGTGCTTGATCTGTATGATATAATTGTTCATATATATATTAAAATACTGATATGCTGGTATATAACTCCTCCCCGAACTTCCCTCTGCACTGTATCTTGGTCTCTCGTTGGCTGTAGGTCATCGCCGATGTAGTTTTCAGTCAGAACTCATTTCACACAGCGTGATTGTGAATGGCCGACAGCTCCAGATATTTAACATGCCAAATATCTCACGCGCGTCGGCGACGTGTCGGTGATTCCCTCAGATCGCGTCTTTGATAAATCACACTGCGTGATGCACTCGCGTGAACGAGCACTACGATGCGGGCATTTGTGGTTGAGTTCGCCAACCTGTCGGCGATTGTGAAAAATGCGGGTAATATCGTGGCAGTGTGAACTCGCATTAGGGCTGCACGATAAATCGTATGCGATATTTAACGCGCATCTTGTCCGAAAGCCGGTTCTGTAATCAGCGGTAAATCTCCATCACCTGCGGGCTTTCACATTGAGCAGCATTACCTACACAGAGCCGTTGTTCACTGACGAGCTGCGCGAATATGAACGTGGTTTAGCGCAGCTCGTCAGTGAACAACGGCTCTGTTAATGCTGCTCAATGTGAAAGCACACACGTGATGGAGATTTTACCGCTGATTACAGAACCGGCTTTAATGATAAGATGAGCGTTAAATATCGCATGCGATTTATCGTCAGCCTAATAACCTGTGTCTGGGTGTGTGTGTGTGTGTGTGTGTTTGTGTGTGTGTGTGTTGGGTGTGTTATATATAAAATCCGAAACGCACTTATACACTATCTGTTCAAAAGTTTTGGAGTCAGTGAGATAAAAAAAAAGAAATCAATTGATAAATTATAAATTATTGCTAATAAATTAATGCATTTAAAAATAAAATAAATGTTTTTATACTTTTATTGGGCAAGAACAATTCAAATGGATCAAAAGTGACAATGAGGCAGTACAAAGGATTTCTATAAAAAAATTCTGTTCTTTAGAAATTTGTATTCATCAAATAGTCCTTAAAATAATCTTGTTTTGTTTCTGCAAAAATTATTTCTAAAGGATCGTGTGACACTGAAGACTGTAGTAATGACTGCTGAAAATGCATACAGATAAAAAAAAATTAAACAAGATTTAAAAAAAAAAAACTTTTTAAATTATAAAGGGGGTAATATGATGCGATTTCAAGTTTTCCTTTTTCTTTGGAGTGTTACAAGCTGATTGTGCATAGATAAGATCCATGAAGTTGCAAAGACTAAAGTCTCAAACCAAGAGATATTCTTTATAAAAGTTAAAAAACGGCTCGTTCTAACACGCCCCCCCACATATCTACCTCACTATGTGGGAAATATTTGCATAATGCGGCCCAAAAGTGCACGCAAAGAAAGAAGGCGTGCTTTCAGTAACCACAGTTAGTGTTGAAACAGCATGTCAGGGAGACGCTGTGTTTCTAGGCGAAAGCAAAAGCATTTTTTTTGGCCTTCCAGAAGTAGATGCATTCAGGAATCTTTAAGATTACTTACAACAGAACAGCAGTGCATTTTATGGACCACCGTTTCGTGAACCTAGGAGAAGAGTTAATTCTGACTTTGCTATGACAATATGGCGCTTCTGAATCAGCTACTGTTTTGTTATTAGTTTAAGTATTTGCTATTGAATGTTCAAATGCGGAGTTTTGCGCATCGTGTTGTGTGTGCGCGCACACGATGTGGGTGTGGAGAGAGAGGGGGAGGAGCGGAGAGAGAGAGACAGGGTCACTTCACAGTATAGTCAGCTGTCTTAACCGTGGCTTGTACACTGCAAACACATACCAGCTTCATCACTATGTCTGTAACGTGCTCTGTCTTTACATTTATAAAGTAAAATTTCCGACGAGTGCTTGCGGTGTTCGGTCATTCACAATGCACTGGGTCAGCTGGCCAATCAGAGCGACTGCGCTTGTCGGAAGGAGGGAGTTTGTAGAAAACTAAGCATTTGAGAGAGACGGGGCATAGAGGACCTACAATAACGTACAGTACTTGAAAAATAATGTGTTTTTGGAACATTAAAGCATGTCAACATATTCTGTTACACCAAATACACAAAATAATGATCTTTAAAAAAGCATCATATGACCCCTTTAAAAACAGAAAATATTTAAAACTGTAATAATATTTCACTATATTCCTTTTTTTTTTTTTTCCCAACTAAGACAGTTAAGTTGTTTCTTTAGTCATGTCTGATATGGACAGGCAGTAAGTAAGCCAGAATTACCACTGGTGCCCCTTCAAAAAAAAGTTAATGATGCCCTGAAAGATATGGCAGCGCAACAGTTCCATGTTGACAGTTGTCCCATGCGTTCTAACAATCCACTGACAGACCCACCCGAGAGATGCTTTCATTCCCATAGTGCCATGACCAGTGAGTGCTAAGATAGGGATGCTGTCCTCCCTGCAGGCTTTGGCTGGCATCTGTCACATTGCACTACTAACACATGACATGTGGATGACGCTGGCTGAGAAACTGGATAATCATCGTGGAGGCACGTAAATTCCAGCGAGAGCATGCACAGATTGAAGCAGCCATGCAAAGACATATGGTACACTGCATAAATCAATGTATATGCAAGGATAAACTCATGCACAGCTACACACCTAAATCATGCTCTTTCTTTTTATTATAACCATGCTCTTAAAGTGACCTTCTGAATTTGTTCATTTTCTCATGATTCATAATGCAGGTTTTATGTTCCTGCTGTGCTTAAAAGGTCATGAAACCCTAGACTACTTTTTCTGAGATTTTCATCTTCTGGGTTTAAAATCTACATCGTGTTGACATCACAATTTGTGACGCGGCAATGGACTATAGAACATCAATGACGAGTCGGTGTCTATTAAATTATTCATGAGACTGCGTGTTATCCTATGAGAAGACGCTTCGCTTAATTATTCACAACAGCATGTGTTGATTTGCTATGACAGATGCTTCAGATTGTGAGATCACGTACATTATCTGAGAGAAACGTTCATGAATCGAAGGAGAGTGTTTGTTTTTGCTTTTTTAATAAAAGTTCGGCACAACGCGATTCATTCACTTAGTGATATAACCGTTTTTACAGCTCCATGACACAACCCGTCAAAAGCCTTATATAATCGCCGCAGAATACACCTTAAAAAGTTATCAGAGGTGCAACAGCACGTTCATGTATGTTTTTGATACAGAGTGCAAATGGCTGTGCATTTATTAGTGTTTTTAACTCAATGAGAGTGAAGTGAAACTGTCTGAACCCGAAGCTGTGTGTGTTTTATGTCTCCCCTCTTCCCCCTCCGCTGGCAGCGCACCACGCCCACTTTTTTAGCATTTTTTAAAACTGTGGTGAGAACTAACCAGTGCTGAAATAGGGGGTTTCATGACCCTTTAATGCAGATTATGGAAACAGTCAAGTCCATTTTGGTCAAATCTTTGCCTCTGATTGAAGTCTCCTTTATGGGTTTGTTTAATTATAAAACCCTCAGCATGGAGCTTATAATAGCCAGAAACTATGATCTGACCGTAATCTTGCCGAGTCATTTTTAGGCTCCCTCTTGTTCTCCTCCTTTACTTTTTCTCACTGACTGCTTCTCTCTTGGGTTTCTACTTCTATCAGCACTTTCTGCTATGATCTAGTGATGGGGCATAATATTGAAACTGGAGATGTGAATGGGATAATAGTCACTGTTTATGTTGAGACAAACCCGATCATCGTTTTGGATCGAACCCATAGATGGAATCTCTGTCATTGCTGGGCATATTTTCACATTTTACTCTCAACTCAGACTGAATTAGAGACTGAGGCACTGAGAAAAAGCACCAAATAAGAGACAATTCCTCTGTGTTAAAAGGCCTTCTCTTGCCTGCAGGATCTTCATTGTATGATTGAAGCCAATTCAAAGATCAGCATTCCTCCAAGATATTCATTCCATCAATAACTCTACAGTGGGGTGTCTGGCACAGAGTCCTCCTGGGGGCAGAATGAGCCTGTTTATCTCCAGTTAAAAGCTAATATGGCCATATCTGTGTTTAACCTTGTACATGAAGGAAAATAGCTGTATGAAAGAAAAAGCAGAAGTGAGATCCATTTAAAATCTCTCTTTTTTTTGCCTAGAATTTCTTCTAGACAGAAATTATATTAAATAGAGATCAAATGACGAATTTGTATCCAATTAATCTCAATCTAGAGTATTGGTTTTCAACCAGGGGGCCGGGGCCCACTAGGGGGCATCAGAAAACTTCCAAGTGAGCTATACACTCAGAAAAAAGTATACAATCTGTCACTGGGGCAGTACCCTTTATTAGTACCTAAATTGTACATATTAGTACCCTTTGAATGGGTATCGTCTCAGTGACTGTTTTGTATCTTTTTTCAGAGAGTGCTGGATGACTTAAAAGTCATTAAATTAAGACATTGTTATTATTAGAAATTTCAAGTATTTTTATTGAAGAATATATTGTTTTGAAACTTCTGGAAACACAAAATGAACGGTGGTAGTATATAAATGTATGCTCCCCATTTCTGTTAATAAAAAAGCTTTAAAAATAATTTGTCATAATTCTGGCAGAGATACTGCAAATCGAGAGATAGGAGCTCTTTCTATGTTGTTTTGGAGAATGGAGACCTTCAAGTCATAAAGGACCACTTTTCTAGAGGTTTAAAAAGAAAATACTTCAACAACATATCCATGATGAGAGGCAAGACCTAAAAACAGCTATTTTAATGATAAAATAAACAAGAACAGAAAATCGGGGGAACAGGAACTCAGAACACACAAACCTCAGTAAAACATGGGGAAACCAGGGCTTAAATACACAAGGGATAACAAGGAAATGAGGGACACCTGGAGACACAATCAATGGCAACCATTCAGAAAAGAAACTACAAAATGACTACAAACTGGCACAGGAAACTCAGTAGACAAGAATACAACATAAGAGTCCAAACACAAGGCAAAATCGTGAACTTTCGACAATACTGAAGTTGTGTTTGGATACTCCTTAGATTAAAATCTGCAAGAAAACATCATGTATTTTAATATGAATTCAAAAGATTTCTAGTCAAATTATTCCAAAACCATAATTGGAGCTATGCAATCCACATGTTCTTTTATAGCTATTTACTCTTACTGTATGTCAACAGTTTGAATGCATTTTTGGGGAAACATCTGCGACTAAGTCCTCTGTTAGATTTCAAGTCTTCTGGAGATATGAAAGAACAATCTTTGAGAAATAAAATTTCCTTTGGGTATCTATTCAATGTTATCACAGGTTTTTTACAAGGGCTCGATACACTATGCTACCGAAAAGGCAGAAAACACTAATATATTTACTTCAATAAAGATACTGCTGCAAACATCCACTCCATGATTGTCTTCACAAGCCTTTGTACGCTGGTGTGTCTCATACGTTACCTTTTTGACATTAGGGCAGCTCATGAAATGTTAAACTGCTTCCTGTGCAAATAATCTGTAAATTAAATCTCCCAAATCACATGCTGAGTTTGGCAAATATTGTCACTCAAAACCAACCCCCCTGGAAACCTCTGTGCCCTTTACACATGCAGTTGCTGCACACACTTATGTTTCAAATCTATGTTCTACTTAAGATTTCAATTTGTATTCATCTCTGTATCCTGTTTGGTACCTTTGCTAATTTAAAAGACATTCTTAATTAAATTCTGAATGCACAACCCTGGCCTGAATAAGGGTGTTTTCACATATAGTTCGTTTTAAAAGAGCCAAACCCAGTTCACTTAAAGTGAACCAGAAAGGGAACCAGCCGAAAGAGACCTCAGTCCTTTTGGTGTTCACAATCTAGTGGACTCAAAAGAGAACCCAGTTCTTTTTTGGTCCTCTTCAGCAATGAAGAGATCTCAGACCCTTTCTTGTTCACACACAAAAAAAGCTAAATTATACCCTTACCTTGTTCTTCTTCATTTTCCACATCCACACTTCCACCTTCAATAACATTTGTGGGGCAAGCACAAGCGCTTGCACCCAAAAATTCGTCCAAATCTTCGTAGAAGGGACAGGAATCCTTTATTTCCGCGGACTCTCCACTTCGATGGATTTTGTCCCGGGCGCTCATGTACTTCTGGCAAAGTTTTTTCACTTTAACACGGCATTGTAGCGCGGTTCTGTTGTATCCCCTTTCCTTCATTTTTGGGGCAAACAAAAGAAACACTTTTATGTTTTTATGGGTTGAGGAGAGTTGCCGTTTAATGTAATCATCTTTCCAAATTTCAGTAAGTGCACAACTCTCCTTCTGGGACCACACAACCCCACGACCTGCCATGGTGAAAAGTTTTTTCTGTTGTTACAGCAGTGACGTAACATGGCTGCAGGTATGGCAAGCCTCCAGGTACACATGTCGAAACGAAACGCAAAGCGGACCGGGATCTCATTGCTTTCGCATATCACAAAGATATCGAACCACAAACGGACCCACATGTAGAGATATTTTTGCGTACAATTCAAACAACAACAAAGAAAGGATGATCTGATTTACAATGGACTCAAAATACAACTGATGAGCACAATTACATTTTCAGCCATGTGCTTGACTCCTTAAACATACATTGTTGTATGTCAACAGTGAACAGACCTGTTGGATTCTTCCATATTTATTGACAGCAAAAATTTATTTTTTCAATTGGACCTTGGCCAGTTTTCAGGTAATTGCAATTTCAGCAGTCTGTGTGCTTTGTTCTGCATATCTAATATCTTCTAACCCATTCTCTTTATCTCTATCTC
Organism: Sinocyclocheilus anophthalmus; assembly: GCA_018155175.1. Classification (NCBI taxonomy): domain Eukaryota; kingdom Metazoa; phylum Chordata; class Actinopteri; order Cypriniformes; family Cyprinidae; genus Sinocyclocheilus; species Sinocyclocheilus anophthalmus. Next base: position 29,879 of record JADLZN010010525.1, read on the forward strand.
TGTATCTTTGTGCACTCTCAAAACAGCTATTAGCTTTTAATAAAAGATACAGCAATGTCAGCTTCTAACAATGATGAAAATCCACATCTGTCATCTTTTTATTCCAAACCGCATTGTTTTTTTTGGAAAAAAAGCCATTAAAATGAAACGCATACATGCATACAATGTTTCTTTCCCTGGATATGGAGTAGATTGAAAATGATATACAGACATGTAATCAGCATTCTTATTGATACTGGAGGCCACTCAGCTTGAGTGAGACCGCAGCAGTTCCCGGAACAGTGGGAGACATTCAATGCACACATTGCTATTGGAATGCAATGCTCCCTGTGCTACCTGTGGTGCTACCTTAACTGATATCCATATTTCGTGAACACAAAAATTATAGAAACTTGTGGATGGGCTCTTTTGTCATGGGCCAGTAAGCAACCACATAGAAATGCGCCAAAAAAAAAATATATATAAAAATCCCTCAGAACACTCTGGCAACCACACACAACACTCTAGCATTGTGCGACATGGGAAAAACAATGGTTATTTTCTTAAAAAATACATTTATTATTATTAAATATTTTTAAATTAAAAATTGTATATATTATTTTAAGCAATTTTATTTTATGTACAGCAATACTTTAATTTAATGTAGAGACTAGACTGCATATGCAACATGCTGAGACTCGATTTTTAAATACTATAAAAAGACATGATCTAGATTGCAGCTGTAATTGATTTGTCCATTCGTGAAGCTTTTTATTTACTTTCATGATTCTGAAGTCTTTATATTCTATTTTAGGAAGTGCGATTGAAGCTTTTAGTGTCAAGACAACCTCTGTGAGAGCCATAGGTTTAGCAGATTTGCCCTGGTCTCTTGTTGCACAGCCATGTCAGTAATTCATCTAGTACAAACAACAGAACGCAAGTGAACGCTTTGTGCTCATTTACACTTCCATATTCCCCTATGAATGTTGTGCTTTAGGGCCACAATAAACCCTGTTTCATCCCCCATCTGTGTCTCTTCATTTAAACCACATACTCCCAAAACCTCCTCACCAGAGCAAAGAAAAAGAGCATTATAAAGCAATGAAAGAAAAACATTGCAACAAAAGAGAGATGCCACAGAGATGCATATTTTGCAGTGGACTAACATATTTTATAGAGGAGACAAGGAGAATGTAAAATGTAAATTTAATGGAGAGAGAAATGAAAATGAGGTGTAGGCTGCAGCTGCAAGGACAGTCATTAACTTATTTAAGGATATTAATGGAGAGAACTGGTTTTCTTTGTCACGCTGCTCTCTCCCATGATAGATCTGGAGGTTAGCAGCCTCTCACAGTTTTCTTAGAAGCCCAGAAACTAACCTCAGTCGGCCAATAGGAAGGTCATATTCACTGATGCCTTTGTGCCCATCTTTGGGCTAAACATCAAGACCTCACGCTACTAAGGGAGCTGGAACTTGATTTCAGCCACTTTGATTAGCCTATATTTGCATTTTCCTTTGCTTAATTCAAGTCTTTGAGAGCCTTCTTTAAAAGTGCACGGCACAAAGAAGTGATGAGATTCACTGGAGGATCTTCCATCAATGGAGATTTAAAGACAAACTGCTGGAAAAATCAGACTAGTGGAAAGAAGTGGAGAGGAAGTTCTGATTACAGTGTGCAGAGGCTGATTAAGAAAGGAAAGAGGGGCAGTTAAGGCTATATTTACTGCCAATGTGGTCAAAATCATGCATGCCTTCTAATAATACTGCACTAAAAATTTAAAATATGTTACAAAAGATTGCAATTTCAAATAAATGCTGGTCTTTTAAACTGTCTGTTTATTAAAGAATCTTAAAGTATATCGTGGTTTCAATAAAAATATTAAACAGCACAACTGTTTTCAACATTGACAATAATATGAAATGTTTTTGAGCAGCAAATCAGCATATTAGAATGATTTCGAAGGTAATGTGTGGGACATGGAGGACTGGTGGAGTAATGGCTGCTGAAAAGCCCAAACTTTTGAATGATGTATGTATGTGTGTGTGTGTGTGTGTGTGTGTGTGTGTGTAATAGTTTTCAAGATGGCTGCAAAGTCAACTGTGGGTTAGTCCTGTACTTCAATGAATTGAGCATTTTTTTTTTTCTGAGAAGAAAAGCTATGTTTTCTATCCTCCAGTCCTTTCTAGGTCACATTTTTCTCTGTAACAGTTTCATTATTTAAGCTTCTCTTCTATTGCTCTCTGCCTGTGGTGTTCAAGAGAAATGTGCAATGCTTTAGTAAAAGAAGAACTACCTTGTGCTTACTCTGAAACTATACTATACATTATTCACAACAGGTTAGGGTCATCAAAAGGGGCCATTTAATCTTTTACATGCAAATGGAACCAAGATGTGACAAGACCTTCACAGTTCAAAGAATCTTTTCCTTTATTTTTCACATTTTTAAAACATTTTACAGTTAGCATGGCGCTGGTAGTCACAGGAAGTAGTGTTCAACCAAGAAATATTTAATTGCTGTGACACTATTTCAAGGAAATTTTGAACCTCATAACCACACTACTAACAAAGCTACTCAGCTGAAAAAAAAATCTAAGAATGTTTTACTAACATTCCCATGAAAACGTTACTTCTGAACATTCAAAACATCCAGTTTTTTAAAAACATTACAAGAAATATGAATGTTAAGGGAACATGCAAACATTATGGGTGTTTTTTTTAACGTTATCTGGACATTTTAAAACAAGTAGTAAGTATTATACAAGTATTTAAAAAATGTTAGATAACCATACAACTAAAATGTTTCAGAAATAAAAACATGAACGATGTATAAATATAATTTTTGTGCTAATGTTTTGAGAACATTAGTAAAGACCAGATAACTGAACAAATTTTACATTACTGGAACTTTGAGAGAACCTTGCCAGAATGTTAGCCAAAGTTTTAAAAACATTCCTTGTTAGCAAAACCAGTTTACAATGCTAGCTTGGTTTTACAGCTGAATCTAGTTTAACTAACCAAAAAGGTTATGGGCTAAAGTCAACTTGACTGGACATTTCGGTAAACAACCTGGTTTACCATGTTCCAAAACATAACTGGTTGACTAGCTCTCCTGCACGGCATAGTATTTCTGTAATATTTATCATCCTTCAAGTGAATTACAAGTGATTTACATTTATAATGCTCATTGTTTTCTAAGATATTGTTCAAGCCCGGCTAATGTTGTTATGCTAATAAACTCACACAGCCCTTAAAATTCCCCATGTTTCTTACAGCACAAACAAACAGCAAACACAATAACAACCAAGACAAAACCCCTGCAGAAGGCTGTGGTCCACACATGAAGTCTCAAAACTCTGCCGCAATTATCTTGCTGATTGGCAAGGCCGCTGGCTTTTTGCAGACGCAGCTGTGCTGAAGCAGGTGCATTAGCTGCTTGTGTGTGGCTGCGCTAGTACGAGTCCATCCACAGGCTCCTTCCTCTGTAGAACATGCCAGAATAACAAAGCAGACACAGCAGATTGCTGATGCTCTGAGAAACTGCCACTTGGACAGGTGCAAGCGTTTAACGTAAACAAATGCTTTAACCTACCCCATCATATGCGGCTCACCATCATTCGATATCCATTAATGGCCATTTTTGGCAGTTTTTATTGGGTTCCATACAGCTGCCTACATAAACAGGCTTTCAAAGACTTCAAGAGATGCCATTGCATTCAAATTTAAATTGTTTCGAAATGTCACACTCTGACAGGAAGCTTTAGAAAGCCTTGTTTGTGAAAATCTCCCTTTAGCCTTCGCTCGTTAGCTTGTTTTAAGGTTACGCATAGGTTTGAGAAGTTAACTTTTGCTTGAGAATGATCCCTGTAGAAGTCACGGTGGGGACCATAGACTGTAAAAAATGAATGACGTGTCTCTACTTCCTTGCAAAGCCAAAAGCCAAAATGTCTGAGATATGGCCGCTGTCATGTTGTGTTGACAACATCATTTGGAGCCCGCGTCTGTGCTGTAGTGATCGTGAGGTGGAGTGGCAGTATCAATGTCCTGCCCAGACTCCTGCAGACCTAATCACAAGCACACAATCGTGACACCACACCACTTTTTTATAGCATTAAAACTAAAAACTTGAACATTCATCAGCGTGATAAGAACAACTTAAAAGGATAGAAACTATCTTTGGGAAAAGTAAATTTGATGTGTAATTTGATTTTTAGTTTGACTCACATCCCATTCCTTTACATGGATAGGGCGGGGTTTATGACCTATACTGCAGCCAGCCACTAGGGGGAAAGAGAAATGTTTTAGCATTTAGGGATGTGTGCGGCACACTTGGTGGGGACGTTGGGCATGAATATAGCCCTACGAAATAGCTCACAGCAGGGATGTATCTAATACAGAAGAAGCATCTTAAATTGTCACTTCATTAGTGTGTGTTAAACTGCTGGATCTTATTGTTTTTAATGTTTTGCTGAGTGATGGTTACGGTTGTCATGAAATTGTGTACAGTGTTTGAAACTGACAACGGCAATGCTATTTCCAGTAGACTCTCAGACACACACTTTACTCTTTTTTTCCATGGCTCTCTATTTGTTCTGATGAAATCAGAAAACATCATCCAAACAAATGTGTCAAAAAGTTATATTAGGACGGATGAGAACTCAAAGTGAGTTCAGAGTTACTTTATAGTTAATTAACATTTCAATAACTGTCTATCTATTTATATAATAATAACTAATAATAATATGGATATTATAAGAATATAATAATAATCTTCACCTTTCAGCTTTGACTTGGAAGTATTCATCTACATACCTGTTCTCCTGATAAACCTACACCCCAAAAATGGTTTTCGCAGCAATGCCTTAGAAGAATTCTGGGTTCTCCAAAAGAACCTTTCAGTGATCAGTTTATCTGCAGTTTATCTGATCAGTTCACTCCCTCTTTCAACAATTGTTCCCTCCATTTTTTTTAAACAAAGTGCCTATGATCTCACACAGGTAACTACCACTCCTAAGAAAGGTCATCTTCTCCTTTGAGTAAAATAATGTGTGGTAAGCAGTCACACACACTTAAGCATCATTAAGGTTTATGTCAAACTGTCCAAAAATGCATGGTGGTGTAAAACATCTGTCACTGCGGATAGCTAATTATTGTCTGAACGTGCCTGAAGGTGTGTCAGAAATTCTGTGTTATCTTCATAAATGATTGCCAGCATGTCTCCACCAAGAAACACAAGACAATCGCCAAGTAAACACATTGCAATTCAAAATGATAAATGGCCTGAAACAGAATAAAAAGGGAGCGGAGAGATGCGATTGATGCATTAATCAGCACAGTACAGACACATCAATCTAACTGAAGAACTGCCCATTAATTCCAACCTTGATGCCTCTATACCCAGCTCAGGATTGAGATAATAGCAGATGGACAGTATGGCCCATCAGGCCTAAAGTCTTTATGGTAGTGTCAATACTACTGGAGTCCCTTATGCCTTCAGAAGTAATGAGACAAAAGCCCCAACCCAGAAAGAGTAATATCATTCATTATCCATGACTAACGGCTCTCTCTGGCTCAGTGATGCCCGCGGCGTCGTCCGTCGGTTCGGTGGGGTTTCCTTGGGTTTCTTTCTCGTCGTCCGCCTCTCTTGTCTCTCCTTATCCCCCCCCCCCCTTTTTCTTTGCCCCGCCCTTCTCCTCCCTCCGCTCGCTGTTTCCAGTCGACCTGAGGATGGTTCTGTGTTGGCCAGCCATTCGGCTTGCAGAGGATGTGGTGAGAGTTGCGGATCCTGACCCTGCGAGATGTCACGTAGCAGAGTCCTACGCTGGCGTTCGCCCACCTCGCGCGGCTTGGGTGGAGACATGAACATTCGCACATGGGGCGCCGCCTCTTCTGTCGCGGCAAGCGAAAGCCATCGAACTCACCTGCCCGGGGCTTAGATTCAGTGGCTGTGACCGGCGGACTCGGCTCCAGGGCCCAGGACACTGGGAACAGCACCCGCCAGCCCCGTGCGAGCGGAGCGGACAATTCAAATTAACGAATTCATACAGATTATTTCTTAACTCACTGGGAAAAAAAAGGATACTCAATGCGCTTTAAAAGTGTCTATTTTGATTGGTTTGCTTTGCAAAATATATACATTAATTGAGAAGCAGATAATGGTCATTAGATGGTCAGTCCTGTGAAACAACAATTGGTTTCATTTAGATTTTTTTTTTACATTTGCTACTTTAAAAGTGAAAACAAAAATCTGCATTAATCACATTATCTAATATTCGTTATATCTGTTGCAGGTCTTTGCATGCAAGGTACGGGTTAGGCTTGGTTGTATTATTAGAGTATTAACTGAAAGAATAAGACAAAATATTTATTTATTGAATTAGTGATGATATATATATATATTAATACATTATACGGTATATAAATATCAGCATCGTATATCTATATACGTGTATCTATATATAACAGGACAGTTAGAGGCTCGAAGACTAGCTAACGCCAGGCAGATGACAGAATAGAGCCTGTCACCACGTCACAGCCAGGCCTTCAGCACGCCCCGAGACCCATCCACGAGCGTGGAAAAACTTTACCTAATATAACTTTTGTTGATTTGGGAGGGGGGAACGAGCGATTTTACCAAAAGAAATAGAAGTATGTACATAAAAACAGACAAGGTTTAGCTTCTGAATAATTATCAGGTTATGCTAAAATAATTTAACATGATTTATTACTATTAAATTACTGTATATATACATATATAATATGACTGAATTCATACAATTGCATTAGGTTGCATCTAGGAGTAATTTTTAGAGGTGTAATGTATAATTTCATGCCCGTCTTCCACTGTTTGGACAAATATGAATTCCTGCGCAATGTCATTATACTGCAAGAGATGCCTCAAAGCATTCCGATTGGAAGAAATGCACAAGCCACACATTTTTCTGTTTATAGAGCCTACGGCCATCACAGGCACAAACGTGACTTCTCTGTAATCCCATTCCAGTGATATCAGTCAGGATGTAGAGCAAATTTGCATTTCCTTACAAGGAAGGAAACAATTGCTCATTTTCACTATTTACAACAAAAACACAAACATAAAAACGCAAATTATGATACTACAGAATCACCCCCACAAAACATGCAACCCACGTGCTTGTAAACCTTCGGGGAAGACCTCCCACACGCATACCCATGTGCACACACTCTAAAGTGCAGTAGGTGAATGCTAACCTCTGTGAACATAAACATTTGCACCCACTCATGCAAGCAAACACATAGCATTCTGGCAACATGCAAAAGGACACCAGCTGCTTTGCATTGGCAGAAAATGAAAAGGAAACTTCTGTCCCTTGACCCATGTATTTACATGTGTATCTCTCATAATGAGCTGTCATGAAGAGAGAGATACGATGAAAACACGGACAGCGTCATTTTCAGCTTAGCTACTTCCTCCGTTTCAAGGCCTCTGGCAGGGATTTTGCGTGCAAGTGAGTGTATGTGCGTGCATGGCCTCGAAATAAATAATTGATAGAAAAGGGAATTTTTAGCGAGTGCAGGATAATCACAGGGGCTCGGACTAATTGGAGAGTGTTTTTCACCTTGTTGCCAGTGCGAGAGCATTAGAGACAAGGGAGCTTGAACAGGAACGCAAGACAGATTGTTCCATTTATGATAAAATTCAATTAACATTAGACTTCCTTCAGAATGAGGGGGGAAAAATAAGTCACAGATGAAAAGCTAAACTGAGCACTCCAAGGCCCGAAACACTTTAAGGAGGGAATTCACTAAAAATCAATTGTGCCGTTTATTTGCACATGTAGTCTTCATTGTTTTAGCATCCAATTCACAAAATGAATTATGCAAATAATTTAAAGGTGCAAATATGCCTACTAAATGTCATAAACAGTGCAAAATGCAATTTGCATGCTGCAGACTATCGCAGTCTGCCATACTTTACAGTGTGGCTCCACTACTACACCTGAATAGACTCTTTAAAATAATAATGAATAAAAATGAAAATAAAAGAATGCTAGACTGTCAATCAATTGTTTAATATCTCAAAATACATGGGGGTTTATTCAGGTTCATATTTTTCCCAGTCATCTCAATGGCAAAAAGTGTTTCAATTTACCTGAATTCACTCCTACTTTATGCTCTACATTTAACAAATACATTATTTTAACGATATCTCAACTCATACTGTAAATGTGTTAAATGTTTTTCCACTTGGGAATAAAATATCATAGACAAGTACAGCATTTGTTCAGTGAATTTGCCCCTTTTAGACACATTTAAAGTGTTGATTTGTGTGAGAAACGGTTATATTTGTATCTTGAAATTTGATAATTTGCCTTTATGAAGATATAGAGTTATGACTTCTTGAGATGTGATGAAAATATGGTTAGATACTGTGTGTACTCCATTTTCACTAAGAGCAGGAAATTGTGTTATGGGTAAACTACAGTATGTGCCCCTGAGAGTTCAGACGAACAATTATAATGTCCTGTGCATTTAAGACAGCTTGTTGATATAGAACGTTCGATGTTGCAAGCAGAGTTTTTCCATCGCCGTGTTTTTCAATCTGTGCTTTTGCCACTGCCTGTTGGCTTGCTGCAGGATTCTCTCTCTTCTCTCCTCTCTTCATGCTGAATTATTAAAAAGTGTTTTGATTCACTGAATGATTGTGAATCTGGGGCTACGTCTCTCGGCAGCAGCGCTTGTTTTTCGTTCTTCAGCTCCCCAGCTTTCTGCACCCTGTTTAGTCACGAATCAGCACTCTTTTTCAGCGAACTGCTACCTGTCGAATAGGGGTAGGCGTTTTCCCTCCAAAGATATATCCTGATGTCTACCCCCTGCCTGTGTGCTGAGCTATTTCTCTACATCTACATTCAGGTCAGCCTATAGTGAGAAATAAATAAATAAAACAAATAAATAAATAAAGTGAAGATGGAGAGAACTTTTATCCCAAAGCACTGGAACTGCTTCGAAAATGGCACAGGATGCTTAAGTACTGTCCCTGGGGATGTAAAACTCCTTCCCAGACTTTCATGAAAAAAAAAAAAATAGAAAATAGCCTCACATATTCCTTGCTTTCCCTCTGTGAGATCTATATATCTATATCTAGATATCTATTTCTCTCTCTTTCTCTCTCTTATATACAAGATATATATATATATATATATACACACACACACACACAACATTGCCACTTAACTCAATATTTTAGTTATATATTTTAATTTGTTTTTACAATTGTCAATACATAATTGCAGCCTAGTTGATGACAGAGGCATTACTAGACCCATTTTAAATACCGGTGTCCCAGTAAAATATTATTGATAAATCTATATATGTGAATGACGATTACCATATAAGGATAATTACCGACCTGATAAACATTTTCTCTGATAACATTTAAGTAATCAAGTTGTGTTTTTTGTTTCTATCAACTGTTTTGAATCAGAATTAGTAAAGCCAGATGTGCGAATTAATCACTATTTTCATCTAATCTGTCAAACAAGTTTATAGAAAGGTCTGATTTGTTCGCAATTCAGTTTGATTCATTCAGACAGTTCACTCACGCATTGGATCATTTGGAGTGGTTTCTCACACCAAAATAGTAAAGGGATATTTTATAAGACAGAAAACAAAGAGAGCACTGGATGAGGTGGAAATTCACACAATCCACTGTCGAAAACAAAACTTGCGAATGTCTTCTATCATTTGTCAACGATGTAGAAGCTCATTATTGTGTGTGCAATACGCACATGTGCAGTTGTTTGTTAACTGCATAACTGTGCAAATATCTGTATTTAGATAAAATTTTGGGTTGTAAAAACATTTGTATTTGTTGCAACTGTTCAACTGGCCCCCATGGACAATACTACCTTGCTGGTGGCCCCAGGTAATTTGAGTTGGACACCCCTGAACTGATGCAGAATGCTTGAGCTTGATCAAAGCTGTAAGCACAGTGATGTTATTTATTGTTGTGAATGCTGCTCTCCATGCTTATGCTGCATTCACATTGGCACAGGGAATAAAACAAGATCCCATACACTACGATGGCTAGCATTAAACATAGATAACAGAATGTTGTTACTCACAGATGCTTGTGCGATACATCATGAACTCAAAACAACTTGTTTGACAAGCAGACGCTGAATTGCATTTACTGACCAAATTAAATACATCTGTCACGTAATGGGGAAGGAAAAAAGGCATAATGTGAGCAGCAGTGTTGTTTTATGAGAAGACTGGTGGCGGTAGCGTTTCCTGATATTTCTCAAACATGGCCCAAGGCTCGTTCTATTGCATGAACATGAGGCAGTGATATGTCACGTACTTGTAGGAGTTCTAGAGGGGACAGAGGCAGCGTGGAGTGTTTTCAGTCCAACTGATGACTTCACATGACAGTGACACAGGTTGTCCTAAAAAAAGGGGGGGGATTTAAAAATATCAGTAAAGAGAGCATGGGTTAATTTCATGAATAATGATTGGAGATCCCATTTCAGTGATCAACAATAAGGTTTTTTTTTTTTACGCTGACCTGGTCAGATATTTGCATGAACTGCCTACATTTCCATTGGCCCTGCCATGCATTATTCTATAAATACTACCATTCAAAAGTTTGGTGTCATTAAGATTGTTAAATTTCGGCCTTTTATTAGACAATGTAGATGAGACAGGAAACAATGAGGTTTTGATTTGATCAAAGAAAAAAAAAGAAAGAAAAATACTCCAATATTGTGAAATATTATTTCAATTGACAATAACTGTTCTTTTTTTTTTTTACAGTATACAAATAGAGTATATTTCAAAGTGTAATTTATTCCCATGATGGCAAAGCTAATTTTCAGCAGCCATTACTCCAGTTTTCAGTGTCACATGATCCTTTAGAATCTTTTATTTCAGAATTCTTTGATAAACAGAAATTTCAAAAGAACAGCATTTATTTGAAACAGAAATGTTTTGTAACATTATAATTGTCGTACTATCTCTTTTAATCAATTTAATATGTCCTTGCTGTATAAATTTCTTTAAAAATGTCTTTCTTAACCCAAACTTTTGAACGGTAGTATATAATTCTATGTCTATAATATATAGTTCAGTAAAAAGTGATATTTTCTCAACAAAAAATAAAACAAGAAATTCACCCAAAAATTCTGCCATTTTCGATTCACCCTCATGTTGTTCTAAACCTGTATGACTTTCCTTTTTTTCGGTTGAACACAAAAGCTATTTGGAAAAATATTGGTTACACTTTACTTGAAGGGGTGTGCATAAGACTGACATGACACCTTCATAATCATGACATGACACCTACATAATCATGGCAAGACACATGTCATGAATATGAAGGTTTTTATGCATGCTTATGACCACTGTCATTAAGTGTCATTCGCTCAGTTATGTAATTTTTTATGCAAAGATGACATTATTTGAGATGTCTTTGTTATGGGCTATGGTTAGGGGTAAGGGTAGGGGTAGGGTTAGGTCAAATAATGTCATATTTGCATTAAAAATGACAAAACTGAGCGAATGACACTTAATGACAGTTGTCATAAACATGCATAAAACCTCCTTCATATTCATGACATGTGTCATGTCATGATTATGAAGGTGTCATGTCAGTCTTATGCACACCCCTTCAAGTAAAGTGTTACCATATATTGTCTTGTTTTGTTCATACAATTAAAGTAAGTGGGGTTAAATGTTGTTTTAGACCCCATTGACTTTAACTATACAGGTTATCCTTATTGTTGAGCCCTGCACTTATGAGTTGTACAGCCTCTTATTTGCAATGAAAAAACTGAGCTCTATCTGAGGAATTAAGGTCAATGATCCTGCTTTGCTCAGTCAATATAAACCCCCTCTCTTGGGCCAGCCTTCACTTTTTTGGAACTTCTATCACCCATCACTGTCTCCATTTACTAATCAAGAGAATCCATTCAGACACCATCTGCACTCGATAAAAAGAGGCATTTAACAAAACAAGGCTTTACTCTTCTTTTCGACGAAAAAAAACCCTGTGTGCTTCCATTCAGCATTCATTCAGTGGTGCTCAGAGATTCTAGTGTAGTTGGACAGCAGTGGGCTTTATTCATCCCTGCAAGGGAGAGTCTTTGAGGGCTGGGTAGTCAGTACAGAGTCACACATAGTGTCCAAAAATCAATTGGAAATGCAGCTGTAAGAATGGACGTCTTGTCTTTCTTTAAAAGAGTCAATCGACTTATTGGTCAAGGCATCATTTGGTCATTAGCTTGACAGCTCTTTAGTGTGACTGAATTAAAGAAGCCATTTTTATGATTCCATTGCTGTCAGATTTGATTAGTGATTTGACAAATGTTATTTTGAATGAAGATTTTGGTCATTCCCTAGCCTTCAAGGTTTGGCTGTTTAGCATGGCCATGTTAGCCCCTGCTGATAGGTGTTGTAACTACACAATTTGGCGGTTTCTGTCATAACATGTACATTTATTCATTTAGCAATCACTTTTATGCAAAGTAACTGGTGAGGAACAACAAATGAGGAATATTACCAGCCATTTGTCATTAAAGAATTATTGAAAATTTCACTGATGGTCATTTAAAGGTTAGCATGCGTTGTAATCTTTTAAAATCTTGGACTTGTATCTTTCCATCTGCCATCTTTAACATCATGACTAAAGCTGGTGGATTTCAAATTGCTTATGTCCAGGGGGTCCCACACCAGACGAGCATCTGCCATTGAAATGAATGGGAACGGATAGCTTTCTGCAGGCATTATAGACCTCCTTGTTCTTTTCCTATTAAAGCAGATAGGTGCTGTATGACTAGAAAATAACTGCCCTTGGGTGTTTGCCAAGTAAACTGACTTAACACTTAATGGGATTTGACTGAGTTAGTGTGAGAAATATCAAAATACATTATAAAACACTAACCTGTAGTCGAGGGATGTGCATGCAGGGGTATCTACGTGTAAAAACTTTGAAGCAACCCGATCGGCGGTCAGTGTGATTGAAAGAGAGAGAGCAAGAGAGAATGTCCTGCTGTAATATACACTGCTTTTTTCCATCCTCACAGTCACACAGTCACACAGTCATACACATTACAATCCAAATGTTTGCTTTGACATCTGACAACAACTGCAAATATCCAAGATGTCAAAAGACTCTGGAAGAGAGTTATTTATTTTAGGTGTGTGAGTGAGAGGACGAGAGAGAGAGAGAGAGGAGAGGAGAGAGAGAGAGAGAGAGAGAGAGAGAGAGAGAGAGAGAGAGAGGTGGTAGTAAAGTTTATCTTGGGGCAGTATGGCAATAGCATAGAAATAAATCACAAGACTACAATGACTTTACTGTCGTCATGGTCATATATACAATAGTAAAATCACAGAACAAAAACTCTTTCCTCTGATCCTCCTTTGACAAAGATCTTACATATGCTGAATAGCCTCTTTGATGTTTCCTGGGAGAAAAGATTAATAATAATAATCAGACTGGCCGTGGATAGTGAAACTACATATTCAAGTTCTCCCAAAACCATGCTCTTCCTTTGTATGATCATTCTTAGTATGAATAATCGTGGGTAGCACCCTTTATCTTGTCTTTGTATGTCTATTGTTGCATTGGAAGTATTTAACAGTCGAAATTGGGAAACAATGGAAATTCTATGTAATTACTTATGTCATTTCAAACCTGTATGACCTTTTTTCTGTTGAGCATAAAAAAAGACATATTTTGAAAAATGTCTCAATGTTTGCATTATTTTTTTTAAACAATGAAAAGTAACGGGGGATCAAATTGCTTCAGACCCATCACTGTATGGCCAAAAACATTTAAAACATTCTTCAAAACATCATCTTTTGTGTTCCACAGAAGAAAGTAAGCCATTCAGGTATGGAACGACATGCAAGTGAGTAAATGATGACAATATTTTCATTTATAGGTGCACCAGTTCTTTAACAGTTAACATTTTGCCCGCATTCTTCACAATTTTTGGATTTATGTTTTCACTGAGCTCATTACAATGTACTTTAGTTACTTTAGGACACAGTATAACACAATAATTTGCCTACCTGGAATAGCACTGGGAGTGTGCCTATAACACCTAAAAATGCTTCCTACAAAGGAAGCTCACTAGGTTATGGAACAGTGCAAATGTTTGTACGGTCCTGCTTGTTTACCCAACTTGGCCCCATTTCAAATTCACCAAATGCAGCCCTTCTTGCCGCTGCTTCTTACCACTGCCTCTATCCTCCCGAAGACCACATTTAAAAATAGCAGCTGTCACCGAGAAAGAAAGAAAAGAGGGATATAGTGGGAGACAAAAAAGAAAGGGGAGCGAACAAACACTTTTCAGATTCAAAGCAGCGCACAGGGTCCTTCTTCAACAATGGGATCTCGCCTCACAAAACTGAAGGTTATACAAAGACAACAGACCCTCTAGGGACAATGCAGGCATTGTGAACAGCAAACGGCACACGTGAACACATCAAGGACCCTGTAGTGCTAATTAATAGTGAAATGGCTGAGAGAAAGAGACACGCAGATGCCATGATGAAGTGTTGGCGGATATGGAAAGGGGCTGGCGCCCTCATGCATGCCGTGCCAGTGTGTGTGACGATATTCTTGAAGCAGCAGGGGAACCGTGTTAGCACCACACTACCATTAATCTGTTGATGGCCTGACTCAGTCCATATAATGAATCAAAACCGCTCACTGTGTGTAAGACACTTAGATCACACTCAGACAAAAATGCCTGAATGCCATTAGATACATCAAAGCAAGTGGCATCTGCAAACACGTGCTAAAGGTATTTACATTTCCACCCACTTAAGACATTAAAGAGAAAATTAAAATTATTTTACTCACCCTCATGTCGTTCCAAACCCATATTTGACTTCTGTGAAACACAAGAGGAGATATTGTTTTGGACCCCACTGAATTTCATTGTATAGGGAAAAAAAACTGTTTTGGAAGGGTTGAAACAACATGAGAGTGAGTAAATGATGACAGAATTAAAATTTTTGGGTGAACTATCCTGTGGTAGCTCTATAGCATCACTGTAGAAGAGTAATTAGCTGGTGACGTAGATTTACTTAGAGTAGAGTTAATGAAAGTTATCATGAGCATTGTTATGTTTCAAGGGTATGTCATAAGAAATGTCAGTAGACCGGGAAAATTTTTAAATGAGCGGTTCATTCATGAATCTATAAGGTCTTACCATGCTGTGTAAATACAATCCGGAAGACTGAAGACAACGAACACAGTGCTGAAAAGGGGCAGGCTACATAACGTCTATTGTTTTTAACAATATTTCGAATTAGCTTTTATTTTTATATTTTCTGTTTTCATGATTGTACAATTTATTTTTATTTTTATTGATTTTGTTATGTACTTTTGTCATTAAAATATGTTTATATATAGCTTTATTATACTTTTATTTCAGTTCTAGTTTTAGTCATTTTAGTACTTCAACTTGTGTGTAATTTTCATTTAAGCTTTTTAGATTTTCATCTAATATTTAGATTTTATTTTAGCTTTATTTCAATAACTGAAAACATTTTTAATAGTTTTAGTTGGTGTTTAAGTTAACAATAACAACACTGTATTAAAGAATTGTGTTGTTCCTCTCCCTTCACCTCTATTGAAACAAATTGTGTGTAGAGCATCCCAAATCAATCACGCACAAGTTCCCATTCAGTCAGTCACGTTCAACGTTACGTCAGTGACTGACGAATTGGGATCTCGCCCGAGAGCCCAATCACCTTCGAGTGTTAACTAAACAAGCCAATGACAGTTGGCGTGCGTGTTTCGCCACGCGCACCCCGCCCCGCAGCGTGGGTATAAAAGGAGAGCGCGTGCAAACGCACATCAGCTTTTCGCTTCGGAGCCGAGCCTTCTACAGGACGAATCTCCGCGAGTGTTCGAGAAACAGCGGGCGTTGGTGTGACGGCGTATCAGCGCGGGTTGCCATCCAGGCTGCTGAAACCACGGCGAGCTGCAGCTGCCATTCTGCGGTATAGCCGCGACCTCCCCTGGGCGCTTCAGAGCTCTCTCTAAAAGAGTGTTTCCTTTCTTTCCTAAAAGAGCAAATGTCTAAAAAAGCTCCACGAGCGACGGGCGTCTTTTCAAAGATGGCTTCCCGCTCGTGCGTTTCTGGATGAGGTCGTTTCCTGCCTTCATCTGACGGTCATGATCACTGCCTCTCGTGCTTGGGCTTACAGCACGCTGAAGCAGCGCTCATGGATGAGTCATGTTCTCACTGCGGGAACATGACCATCGCGACATTGCGGTCCAGATACCTCCTCATTAAACGGGGGGGTATCCCCCTTGCCATGCCCCGCTCTAGCTCCTCTGGTTCTCGGAGGGCTACTTCGGTTCACGGTCAGGGAGACCTGAGGGTTACAGTCAGAGCTTCCCCGTCGAGTATGTCTCCACGGGCCTCTCATTCCTCTGGCATGTCACACCACCTGGTGTTCCCGGACGAGTGTGCTGGGTCCTCGGACAGGGCGGGGTCTAGCATCTTGTGCGGGGCACAGGCAGAGGACAGGATGTCGATCGCTGCATCGGAGGGCGAGCTAGGCTCTGGATATGAGGATTCGGCGGATTCGCTGCCACCGTCAGGTAGAGTGGCGTTGCCCGAGTCAGATCCAGAGCTGACCGCTAAGCTTTCCCGGGCCGCTGAGAGTGTCGGCCTGCACTGGAGGCCTACGCCTTCTCCCGAACGCTCGAGGCTGAATGATTGGTTCCTAGGGGGCGCAGGCCGGTCGTTGGCAGCCACCTCCGGTTCCATTCTTCCAGGAAGTGCATGAGGAGGTTACTAAGTATTGAAAGGCACCTTTTTCTGCCCGAAACAGACTTGGTGCCTCCTCCGTCCTCACCACCCTCGACGGGGGGGCGGCCCAAGGGTATGTGGACATCCCTCCGGTCGAGCGCGCGATTGCCATGCAGCTCTGCCCGCAAAGCGCCGCCGCCTGGAGAGGTAGTCCACGCCTTCCGTCCAGGGCCTGTAAGTTCTCGTCGCTCTTGAGGCTAAGGCTTACAGTGCAGCTGGACAGGCAGCGTCAGCCCTGAAACAACCCGGGGGGGGCACATAGGCCCTCATGAAGTCCACCCAGGCCAAGGCGTTGTTGAAGCAGTTGCACGAGGGTTGGTGGCGACTCAGGGTGCTGCAGGAACTGGCACCGCGACGGGGACCTCGCGCTTAGGGGACGGAATCACTGGCGCAGCCCTGGGGTCAGACGATGTCCACATTGGTGTGGTCAGGAGCGCCACCTATGGCGACCTTGGCGGAGGGATATGAGGGAGGCCGGACAAGAATCGCTTCCTGGACTCCCCGATCTCCCAAGCCGGCCTATTCGGCGAAGCAGTGGAGTGCTTTGCCCAACAGTTCTCCACCGCAAAGAAGCAGACGGAGGCGTTCCGACACATCCGCCCCCCCCCCCCCTGGCGGTCTGCTGCTTCGCCCACCCCACAGCTGGCTGCAGCCCCTCTGTCTGCTCGTCGCCGAGAGTGCCCTCCTGCGGCCTCCATCTCCGCTCCGGCGCGGCCACAGCAGCAGCCTTCTCAACGGCCGCAGCGGGGAGCTGGCCGTGGGAAACCGGCGCAGCCCGCCTCCGCCCCTGCCAAGCCCGTGAAGCGCCAAAGCAGGCGGCGTCCCTGAGACGGGCGACCCGGAGCCCTTGGATCCTGCTCTTCAGGAGATGGTGACCGCACCACTCCTTCCCCCGGAGGAGGGCCGGGTGGAGAATCTTATGTTCCCATTTGTTTTTTTTCCGCCACTGGCTACCCAGCCAGTGGTACACAAAACTTCAATAAAAGAGCAGTTTCCTTTGCCTCCGGGTCCCAAGAGGGCGAGGACGGCGGTGCACGCGACCCAGTCTCCACTCAGCCGGCCCCCTCTCCCTTCGCTAGTGGGCAGCAGGGTTCAGTTCAAGGACGCTACGCCTCCTCACGAGCCCCCTGCCCAGCAGTGGAGCCAGGTAAGTCGCGCGCTGCGCACTCAGACCCCACCCTGGGACGCGCGGCCTCCCGGGTCGGGTCCCTGTGTTCCACTTCGCTGCCCCACTGCGGGTACGTCGGTGGTCTCCCTAGTCCCGCTAGTTCGGTCGCTGGGGGCATGGTTAGCATGCCCCAGGCTGTCTCGCTGGCTCATGTAAACCATCAGACTCGGCTATGCGATTCAATACGCTCGGCGTCCTCCCAAGTTCAGGGGCATTCGGTTCACCTCTGTGCGGACAAGGATGCTCCTGTCTTGCGTGCAGAGATCGCGGTCCTGCTAGAGAAGGACGCGATACAGCCGGTCCTCCAGCCGAGATGAGGTCGGGCTTCTACAGCCCATACTTCATCGTACCCAAGAAAGGCGGTGGGTTACGACCGATCCTGTACCTGCGCGTACTGAACCGGGCCCTTCACAAGCTCCCTTTCAGCAGGCTGACGCAGAGACGCGTCTTTCAGTGCGTCTGTCCTTTCGATTGGTTTGCAGCGGTCGACCTCAAGGACGTGTATTTTCATGTCTCGATTCTCCCTCGACACTGACCGTTTCTCCGCTTTGCGTTCGAATGGTGAGCGTATCAGTACAAGGTCCTCCCCTTCGGGCTATCCCTGTCGCCTCGTGTCTTCACCAAGGTCGTGGAGGCAGCCCTCGTTCCATTGAGGGAAGCGGGCATTCGCGTTCTCAACTACCTCGACGACTGGCTCATACTGGCCCAGTCCCGAGCGCAGTTGTGCGAACACAGGGATATGGTGCTCAGTCACCTCAGCCGATGGGGCTTCGGGTCAACTGGGAAAAGAACAAACTCATGCCAATGCAGAGGATCTCTTTTCTCGGAATGGAGCTCGACTCGGTCAACCTCTCGGCACGTCTCACAGTAGAGCGTGCGCAGTCGATGCTGAAATGCCTGGGGTCCTTCCAGTGCAAGACAGCGGTTCCACTGAGACATTTTCAGAGGCTGGGCTCCTGGGGCGTATGGCATCCGCAGCCGCTGTCACGCCTCTCGGGTTGCTTCATATGAGATCGCTTCAGCGTTGGCTTCACGATCGGGTCCCGAGATGGGCATGGCGACAAGGCGCTTACTGGGTTTCTGTTACCCCGTTCTGCCGTTAGACCCTCAGCCCGTGGACAGATCTTTCCTTTCTTCGGACAGGAGTATCCCTTAGGCAAGTATCCAGGCATGTTGTTGTGTCAACAGATGCCACCGCCAGGGGCTGGGGTGCCATGTGCAGTGGTAATGCAGCTGCGGGGCTCTGGTCGGGGCTCCGACTGCAGTGGCATATCAACTGACTCGAGTTGCAAGCAGTATGGCTAGCTCTGCGCCGCTTCAAATCGCTGCTACACGACAAGCACGTACGGGTCCGTACGGACAGCACTGCGACCGCTGCGTACATCAACCACCAAGGCGGTCAACGCTCCCGTCGCAACTCGCCCACCATCTCCTCCTCTAGAGTCAGAAGCATCTGAGGTCACTTCCCGCCGTTCACATCCCAGGCGAGCTCAATCGTGCAGCCGAAGAGCTCTCACGTCAGCCCACCCTTCCAGGAGAACGGCGACTCCACCCCGAGACAGTCCAGATGATTTGGAGACGCTTTGGGGACGCTCAAGTAGACCTGTTTATCTCTCCGGACACGTCCCACTGCCAGCTGTTTTACTCCCTGGCCAAGGGACCCCTCGGCACAGACGCACTGGCGTGCAGCTGGCCTCGGGCCTACGCAAATATGCGTTTCCCCAGTGAGCCTTCTTGCACAGACATTGTGCAAGGTCAGGGGGGACGAGGAGCAGATACTCTTGGTAGCGCCATATTGGCCTAGTCGGACTTGGTTCCCCGAATTGATGCTCCTCGCGACAGGCCCTCCTTGGCAAATTCCTCTGAGAAGGGATCTCCTTTCTCAGAGAGGGGGAACCCTCTGGCACCCGCGTCCAGACTTATGGAATCTCCACTTATGGTCCCTGGAAAAACGGGACGCGGAGGTTCTAGGTGGGCTACCACCAGCGGTAGTAAACACCATCGCTTCAGCAAGAACCCCGTCTACCAGACACGCTTACAGGCTTAAGGTGAACTTGTTCGTCGTTTGGTGCTCTTCCCGCCTGGAAGACCCCCGTTGATGCCCGATCGGAGTCGTGCTTTCTTTCTTGCAGGATGGGTTGGAGCGAAGGCTGGCTCCCTCCACCCTGAAAGTGTATGTTGCCGCCATTGCCGCACATCACGATGCAGGAGACGGTAAGTCTCTAGGGAAGCACGAACTGATCATCAGGTTTCTCAGAGGGGCAAAGAGGCTAAATCCTCCACACCCTCACCTGTTACCCTCTTGGGATCACCCCTCGGTCCTGGCGGCCTTGAAGGAAGAGCCCTTCGAGCCTCTGCAGTCAGTAGAGCTCAAGTTTCTGTCATTAAAGACAGCGCTCCACACCGCTTTGGCCTCGGTCAAGAGGGTAGGGGACCTGCAGGAATTTTCGGTCGAACATTCGTGCCTTGAATTCGGGCCGGCCAACTCTCACGTTATCTTGAGACCCCGCCCTGGATACGTGCCCAAAGTTCCCACCACACCTTTCAGGGATCACGTGGTGAACTTGCAAGCGCTGCCCCGAGAGGAGGCAGACCCAGCCATCGCTCTACTCTGTCCCGTTCGCGCTCTGCGCATATACATGGACCGTACGTGGAGCTTCAGGACCTCAGACCAGCTCTTTGTCTGCTTTGGAGGTCAGCAGCAGGGGAAAGGCTGTCTCCAAACAAAGACTTGGCCACTGGTTAGTGGAGGCTATAGTCTTGGCGTACCAGGCCCAAAGTTTACTGTGCCCCCTCGGAGTGAGAGCACACTCCACGAGAGGAGTGTCATCTACTTGGACATTGGCGCGGGGCGCCTTGATAGCAGACATCTGTAGAGCTGCAGGCTGGACGACTCCTAACACGTTTGCTAGATTCTATAATCTCCGTGTAGAGCCAGTGTCCTCTCGTGTACTCGCCTCAGGTAGGCAGTAACACCGGACCTGCTCGGTGTCGATCATGCTTGCTGCGCCATTCCCCTCTAAGGACCAGATACATGCTCTTTTGTGCTCCTCAATCAGTTCCCCTTGGCGAACCCTGTTGAAGTTCCTCCTGCACTCTCGGCGGTCAGGCGTGGCGGAGCGCAAGACGCCAGGTCCAGCACTCGTGTGTTTGCCCAAGGTCAGCCCCTGTGCTGGGCTAGGTGCCCGTGTGTAGTGATTCCCCCTTCGGGTGATCACACATGTGTATTCTTCCACGGTACGGCGCCCCTCTCGGTGAGCCCGTGTCTTTCCCTGGCAGTCGTCACTGCCATCTCTGCTGTGTAGTGATCTCACCCTAGGTGGGTTGAGTCTACCGCAGAGACTTCCATATGTATTACTGCCCTGGGCCAGTCCATATGTGTAATTCCACATGATACCTCCTATGTGCGGGATGTGGCTTCCGTAGCGTCCCAACTGGGTACGCTTTCCCAGTGTTATCCAATGCACCACTGTCTGGAACAGCAGTGGCGGACACCTCTGCCTAGCCGCTGTCCATCTTCCGCCCCAGCTGGTGTGGGGGGACTTGACGGCTTCCGCAGGGCACTGGAGGGGGTCAGCAATAGTGGCGTTTTCATAGGGATCCCAATTCGTCAGTCACTGACGAAACGTAGAACGTGACTGACTGAAAGAGAACATCTTGGTTACTTGTGTAACCCTCGTTCCCTGAAGAGGGAACGGAGACGTTACGTTCTCCCCCCCTCCCCCCTCCCCCCGTTGCCACGGTTGCTGTACCACCGCTGTACGGCCGGGGCTCGTAGTCTCGGCTCCTGAGCGAAAAACTGATGTGCGTTTGCACGCGCTCTCCTTTTATACCCGCGCTGTGGGGCGGGGTGCGCGTGGCGAAACACGCACGCCAACTGTCATTGGCTTGTTTAACACTCGAAGGTGATTGGGCTCTAGGGCGAGATCCCAATTCGTCAGTCACTGACGTAACGTCTCCGTTCCCTCCTTCAGGGAACGAGGGTTACACAAGTAACCTAGACGTTTCCATTACAGTTAGGATACTGCCTTGGAAGACAGCTGCTTATATATAGGCAGCAATGCCTCTCGCTGGGTTTTATTCTCAGGTATAGCTAAACAACATTTGCTGAAGATGTACGTGCACAATGGCTGGTTCATTGTGGTACATGTTGTTGCTTGACGGTGGAACCACGTTAACATTGTTTTTTGACAACAATACACATTGCCATCTGTTTCTAAATACAACCACTGGCAATGTGCTGAGCAGATACAGGATGCTTGCTGTGACAATAAACAATTGAACAGTCATCATAACCAGCGACACACAGGGCAATGTGCTGAAAATGAGCCGTTAAGGGCTTTGAAGAAGGTTGTCTTGTACTCCAAAGCTAATTTGAATGCAGATACAAATGCCCGTATGTGGAGCGATAACTCAGATGGGGTCACTGCGTATGTTGCTCTCTCTCTCTGAGGTCGTGACTGTGAGTGGGACAGAGCACTAGCAAACTTCCTATCCATAATTCAGTCTCAGACAGAAGCCAGAACGATGTGAGAGAATGTAAAAGTCTAATTTCTCTATTAAAGAGGTCAGACTCTGGATGACAAGGCCAGAAGCATGGATATTTTCTCCTTGTTGCAGACATCGCTTGAGCCAGCGTGGGTACCTGGCTCACCCTAGAGGAACAAGAACACAATAAGAGAGAAAGAGAGAGAGAGGGGATATAAATACAAAGAGAGGAGAACCTAACTGAAAGAGCAGATGGCACAATTGGTCTGCCAAGTCCGTGTCCTCCCTGCCTCAGTGTGAGGGAAAACAAGAGGACATCCATGGTGTGTGTGTGTTTGTGTGTGAAGGTATGTCAACAAGCCTCAGCAAAGAATCATTTTAAACCCCTTGACCCCTAATCTCACGAGCCAGGAAGAAACCTACCAATGTTTAGCTTTTTTGAGGGGCACTTTGCCACTCAAATGACAATGACAGTCTCAGAGGTTACAGAAAATGATTGACAGAAGAGTGAAAGGTAGGACCGCAGACAATTTGAACCCAAGGTCAATCTTTTACGTGTGCGTTCCTGTCTTGCAAATATCACTGCATAGTTTGGCCCCTGTTGTTAATTTTGAAAATCAATATTTTCATAATGTACTAAGTTAAAAGGTTTCCTGTATCAGTGTTTGCTGCAACACTTCTGAGTTGTGCATGTGCATTTACAGACTGCATTGTAACGCAATAAAAAGACATCGCAGTTGTGCTCACAGGCTGCATGCGAAAACAAACCAGTGAAGGTTCTACAAGACCAGAGTAGTCTGATTTACGATCAAATATATATTTTGAGCTCATTCTCTTTAGTGAATCAAAAGCATGCAGCTTGATTAGTGTAGTCTGATTCACAAATAAATAATGCTTATGAATAGTAGTTCTTTGTAGTGAAATAAAAACATGCAGCACAACCACTGTAGTCTGATTTATGAACATATAACTCATTTGAACTGGTTCTTTTAAGTGAATCAGAATTATTTTTTTTAATAAACCAAGGTGCATACAACACTTCTAGTGTGAATCAATTCACAAACAATTGACTCATTTGAACACATTCTTTTTAGTAAATCAAAAATACAATGTGAACAGTGTAGTTTGATTCACAAACAAATTACACTTATGAATCAGTTCATTTTAGTGAATCAAAACATACACTGTGACCAGTTTAGTCAAATGAGTCATGAGCAAATGAATCAAAACACAGTGTGACCAGCATAGTCTGATTCATAACAAAAAGACTCTTTCAAAGCATCTTTTTTTTAGTGAATCGAAAACACACAGTGTAGTTCAGTTCCTGAAAATAAATTACTCTTAAGAGCTGACTCTTTTAATGAATATCTCCTAAAACAGTTACTGAATCAGTGTGAAACACTTCCCTGCATAATTTACAGCACACATATATGTTCCATACATATTAGGGATGGGAAGATTCCCCGATTCGCTCGGTGCATCGGGATAAAAAAGTTAACGATGCGATGCATCGGTTTAAAAAGTGTGCATCGGCTACACGTTGTCATTTATATCGTGATGCATCGTTTCTAACAACTTTGCATCGTTTTAAAAAACGATTTATTGTATATATATAATACTAGGGGATGCGCTATACTTTATTATTTAGAAAGTGAACAATATCTGTGAACAATATTTTATATGTAGGATGATTTCTCTCTCTAAACTGTTTCTCAAGCACGCGCTCTCATCGCCGCTGCTGCTGCATTAATATGACCCGAGAAAAAGTGGGATTAAAGTCCAAAACCTGACTTGAAATAACCTAACAAATCAACCGGGGCTAAAGTGGTTCCATTAACGACAAATTAAATTCACACAATCTCACTAATTTGTGCACGCTTATTCTTAAGCAGCCCTTAATGTCGATCATGGATCAAATCGATCCACCATGACAAACAGCGTATATATCTGTGCTGTTTAATGCATTTGAGACATTGTGTTTTCCTCAGTGCATAACTTACATTTCAAAGGTATATTCTCCATCTGTACATGTTAGAAAGTCATGCAAACATATCCATTTTGCTGTCTGGAGTGGGCGAGGCACGCGAGTAAAATATACATTTAGCTAAAAAAACTTGTTTTTGGACAATAAATGTGTCTTTTGTAGAATTTTAAACCTACATATAAAGTGTATTTTTATGATAGCAGTAACTGTAAGTGGACTATTGTAATAGGTAAATCAAATGTAAGCTAGTAAGCTACAGTACTAATTACTAAGCTCAAATGAGTTAATGTGTTTCTTATGCAGTTAAAGTAGTCCATTTCGTACTATTTATTTTAATTTTTAATTCAGTGATTTTAACTTTTAATTTAGTGATTTTAATTCTTTAAAGAGCAATTTTAGATTGTAATGTTCTAATGTTCTGCTATCTGTTCTGCAAACTATAAAAGGTACAGCTGTAATAAAACCAGAGAGAAAGGCTGCATGGCTAGAAACTGTAAAAAAAATAAAAGTCAAATAATACTATGTGAGACAGTGGTAATATCATTATGTTCCTATTGGTCAGTAGAGGAGCTTAGCTTAGCCTGACAGTTAGCCTGCTTTAGACCAGGTTAGTTTCCCAGCATAAGTTGCCACAGTGACTAAGCTTGATCTAGGCCTATGTTAAATTTGCTTTATGGAACCAAATCATTTGAAAATGAGTCAGACTAACTGAAATAAGCCTGGCTTATTTGGTTAACTTGTTTTATGAAACCGGCCTTGAGACATTAAAAGTGATCATATTTTCTCCATTGTATCATATTGCATCGAATCGCATTGTGTTGAATCGAATCGAAATCAGATCGCACTGCATCGTAAAGGGTGAATCATATCGCATCGCATCGCATCGCATCGGTAGCTGCTTCATATGTATCTTTAATGTATCGTATCGTTGGCTATGCATCAAGATGCGTATCGTATCGGCCTGAGATGCACATCCCTAATACATATGTAAGCAAAATGGACAATATACTGTATACTGTAACTGAAAAAAACGTGACAAACATGTGAATCAGAATCAAACTGAATTAGAGTTTGTGAATCAGATTCAAATCGATTGATTAATTTATCTGAATGATGCAGCCAGACTGTGCACTGCCTCTGCTGGGTATATTTAAGGAAAAACAGAGGATGGATGTTACATATTCCAGGAGTGAGACATGCAGCTTGAGTGTGCGGTTATGTTGTCTAATCAGGTCTATGTGGAACACTTCAAACATTCCCTCTCTCTCTCTTTGTAATCCGCTCGCTTCCTTGATCATCTGCTACGTGACAGTACTGAAAAGAGGAAGGGGGTGAAACGTCTCAAACACACATTTTGCCAGCTTCCCATTACGAGCAACTACACACTCACTGCCATCGAATGAAAAAGCGACTCAGCCCGGTGAACTTCACATATGAGGCCGTAGTTCGTCCAGTGCTCGGCTCTGGAAAGCCGCCAGGGTTACAGTATGCATAGAAATCCCATTCCCTCCCCACTGTAAGCTCCTGGGCACCAAGCCTGAATGCATGGACCTCTGCTTCTTGATCCGCCTTAATGGATTTTTTGAAGCGTGCAGCGGTGAGAGGATGTGCAGCTGCCCACAGTCGTGATAAAAACAGGCAATATGAAGCCACGGTGATGATGAAAAAGTCCACGTGAAGAACATACACATTCACCAACAATCGCATAAACACGCACACGGGAGATTTTCACGGAAAAAGTGAGTATGTGGGCGGAATGTGAAAGGAGTGAGGCAGGACGGAACCATGAGAGAGAGAAAAATAAAACGAGGGAGAAGTACAGGAGCGAAGAAAGAATCCAATCACAGGTAATCAAAGCATGCACTTCAAACAAGCCAAGACATTTGTTATTATTTGCAGGGTTCTTTTCATCGGTTTGTTTGATACTTGCAGGGTATTAATAATGATTCGTCTCATTTACCAAAGGCAATTTTCCCAACATACCCTTTCATTTCTGATGACTATGAAGCTGCTCCTCCAGTCACACCAGGGAGTTGCTGGGGCGAGTCTTAATGTGTGGGACGAGACCCTTACCATACCCTTTGATTGGCAACAGCTATTAATTCAGTAATCAGCAGCAATCAACACACAAAATACAGAGCAATGATTGCACCTCTTGACCCAAGAAACCTCACTTTTAATAACTATTATTCAATGGGCAGATTAGAAATCATGAGCGCCACTCTCTGCCATTTGTTTTATATTATTTCTTGTGTTTACCTCATAACGGTGCCAAAACACTGGAGAGATATGCGTGGGCAGGTAACCCAAAATCTGTGTTTGACAGATACAGGATTTTGTGAATCACGGGGATGGAGTGAAAATGTGTGCGTGTACGAGACAGACTGAAACAGACCGAGGGAGAAGGAGGTGCTGCTGGCATTTAATCAAGCAAGTGTTCTTGTGTTAATCTGCCAGCCCACCTGATCAATGACAGAGAGCTCTGTGTCTTGTAGCAGACAACCCCCAGGCCTGAGACAATATGACTTCAAGGCCCTCGTAATACAACGCACTTCCTTAAAACAACACACACACACACCACCACACACACCACACACACACACCACACACACAACACACAACAAACACACACACAACACACAACACACAACACAGTTGTGCTGCTTTAATAGTTTTTTTTTTTCAGGATTCGTTCAGAAGAAGATGAAATATGTTTATCAATTACAAGTCTTTATATTACTTTTATCATTTAACACATCGTTTAACAAATGTAAACAAAAACCATTTACTGACCCTTAAAACGTGTATGTATGTATATATATATATATTGTATATATATATATTATATATATTATATATATATATTTATTTATATCTATATATTAAACAATAGTGTTCTTAGAACTTTTTATTAATCAAAGAATCCATGAAAAAGTAGCACATTGTCCAAAAAAATATTAAGCAAATGTTTCCAAACACTGATAATAATCAGATATCCAGTATGCACTGAAGACTGGGTAATGCTGCTGAAATTCAGATTGCTATAAATTATATTTGAAATATATTAAAATTATTTTTAAATTGCGCTATATGTCCCAATATAAACATTTTTTACTGTATTTTTGAAAATGTATAATTGCAGCCTTGATGAGCATAAGAAACTTAAAAAACATGCAAACAAATCCTATGATCCAAAAACTTTGAACCAGCAATGAAATATTATATATTTCATGAAGTAGCCATATTTATTTTGCCATTGTAAAACGCAGAAAAATATACTGTCATTTCATACATTATTAGGTATCTCTCTGAAAAGATGAATACTTGATTCTCAAAAACTTGATTACCTCTTGCAGTGTTCGTCTTGTTGCTAACCTGATTGTTTTGTACATTGTAGTGAACGTTTTAGTGGAAGCATTAAGATAATATACAAGTGGGATTAAAAAATCCAAATAAAAAGAACCCAATCAGTATTTTAATATTTTTCAATTTATTTTATTTTATTTAATTTATTTTTGACTAGTCATTTAACTGGGATATTGTACAGTCAGCCAGTATTTATCATACATATTTAAACAAAATATATATTTAATAATAAAGATAGCAAACAATAATTTATAAACTATTTTTTTCTTTTTTTTTTTACACAAACATTTAGCTAAATGACCAGCCATTATGCCTTAAATAAACCCCTTTACGGATTGATGTGAGTGTCGAATCAGTCTGGCTCAGTTAATTTTGTAACAATGAATGGCTGATTGTACATTATCCTTACATATTTCACAAAAAACAGATACGCCAAACGATAGGCACCATTTCCTGCTCTCTCCCTCACTCGATTTTACATTTATATCACTGTGCAGAACTCTGTAACCCCAGATGCATTTCTGTAATAAAACACTGCGAGAAATTATCCTCTGTATTTTCACTCAGCCCATTGGGCATCATTTTTCTACCCAGCATTCCCCTCCTCACCTGTGACACTAAGTGGAAGAAAAATTGCACCCTCATACCCCTCCTGTTTCTCTCTCTGTCTCTACAGCAAAATTCTAAAGAGGTTGGTGGGGTGGGGGGAATAGACAAGAAGAAACCCAATTAATTTTAAGCTGCAACATTCAGGCACTCAGAGTACTTGATCCTTTCCCCAAATTACTGAATCACAAACGCAAGCTGAGCCACCACATGCTGCAGACAGTGGGCTGATCCCAGGGCACCGATGAGCTCCATTCAGAGTGCCTCTTTTTTCGGCCTCAACGTGTAATTTAAGTAAACCCCTTCTTTATTTGTATGAGAGTATCCTATACAATGCCTGCTCCGACACGATAACCTCTTAGCATAGGCAATTACAAACTAATCACTTGCTGAAACAGTCTTACACTGAATGCAATTGCTCAGCCATGGATATCTGGGTTTTTTCTCATAGTGAATTGCATCTCTTTGCCTCTAATGGAGATGAGGTTTAATCTGGGATGTATCAAATGAGTCAATAACTTGGCAATTAGCTGCAGATTTGTATGCATATTTTATCTGTATACATGTTTAAACAGTGATACAGTGCCATCTTTGATGTCAAAGTGGCCATTTTGATTGGTGCACTGCTAAATCCACACCCACCACCAGAGGCAGCTCTAATGGGGCGGCCTGTGGTCTTGTAGGCGCACAACACGGCCCTGAGGAACACAAGATGCTTGAACTGTATAGGACTGCACTGCAATAAGCTTCACAGTGTCTGCTTCAGAGCCATGCTGAGCTGGGCCTAGTTTCCTAGTTTCCATGCATTGCCCTGCTATTAATAGCCCACCCAGCCTCTAGAGGAACCCCACTAGGGAACACGGAGAGCGATAGAAATAAAGAGAGAGTAACATGGAAAAAGGAGGACAAATTTTGATGGAAAAACGGAAAGCAAGATGTTCAACAGTGTTGAGCAAGATTCTACCTCCTTTAGACCCCACATGGTAGCCACCTCTGATGCTTGATTAAAAAAAAAAAGTTCCAATATCTTGTACTAGCATTGTACTTTTGATTCAATCACTATGTTTCATGAAGCTATTAGTATGAAATATTAATAAACATCTCTATATATCTGTTATTTGATAAAGAAAAAAACAATAAAATAGTAATATTGTAAAACATCATTACAATTTAAAACAGTTTTCTATTTTAATGTATTATAGAATGTAATTTATTCCTGTGATGGATCCTGTCTTCAGTATCACATGATATTTCGGAAATCAATATGCTAATTTGGTGCTCCATAAACATTTCTTATTAACATCAATGTTGAAAACAGTTGTGCTACTTAATATCTCATACACACATAAATACAGTAGTAACTTATTAGGTTAGCAGGCTACTGTAACTGGTTACCAGTATACAGAGTGAGAAGCAATGTGTTGGTTTGTAACTGGCTTGCTAGTAGGCCATCTGGGTGTCTGTCATTTAATTTGATGTGTGATCTAATTTAAAACATTAATTTGCATATTTACATAGTTAAGACAATGTACCAATTGTAGGATTTTTATCAGGCACCAATTAGAGTACCCAGTAAGTTCTTTTAGCCAACAGAATCACTTTTCAGTTCAGTGGTAAAAGGAATGTGCAGGATTTGCTTCTACCTTGTCCCATTCGCTCCCCTTTGAGGATCCAGCAGGACCAGCTCAGATCCTGCCAGAGTCCAAGGTCATCTTCTCTTATTATCCAGCACAACCATTTACCTTTTTACCTCCCGGCAACCCCTAGAAGAATAGCATTGATAAAGTCGCTGAGCATCCCTGAGACAGAAACATTATCATAGCGCAGCAATCCGCCACCAGATTTATTTTAACATTTTATTACAACACATTTAATAATTGAGGGCCACATGGCTGATTTTCATTCACATAATGCTCAATGGATCGAGGTTCCTTGAGCAACGTGCCTTTAATGTGATCATTTCCCCCCTGCGTTGCTAAATAATGTAGCTGTCGCAGTGTTATCTACTGCCATAAACTTAGCACTTCAGAACAGCATCACGCAGTCATATTTTCCGCTCCCTCTCTGTCGGGAACTGCTGTAGTGGAATGATTACTACCCTTCTTCTAGCGCACACTACAAACAAGACATCAGAAAAATGCCACGCTCATATTGCTAAAACACGTGGCCGCAGCATCAAAGACTCATTTTGCATTAATTGAAAATAGCCCGTTGCTTGACAAGCTGTAATGCAGACCCGAATTAATCCTCAGAGGAGATCAAAACTAGCTTTCAATTAATTTGCTGATAATGTCACCTGCACTGTGAGCAGTGTGGGGTAAGACACAGGTTTAACTGCTAAGGCTGAGCAACTGACCTCTGCAGCCGCCCCCTCCATCAGCCGGAGCGTGTTCTCACTGTGCTTTAATTGAAGCGAGACCGCTCCGTTCTGCAGTAATTATCTGATTTCACACGCAGATACGTCTACCTTATTACAGAAGCGAGCGGCTTGTTGAAAGTACATTTGTGCACACTGAGTTTGGAAATTGATTTAATAGTCTTTGATCGTATTTAATAGTTAATTTAATAGTGGATTAGTGTTGGAGCACCTCAGAGGAACTATATCCTATTTTATGGCCTGAGCTTTTAGAGGAATTTGCAAAACAAAGTCATGCGTTCAATCTAATTTTTGTAGTTGGACAAAGATGCATCTTGTAGGGTCAATGGGAAGTCAGTTCGAAAGTGTTTTAAGAAGAAATTTGTCTACAATAAGAACAACTGCAATACTTGTTTTTCCTTATTGTACTGTAAGCTGTTCAAAAGGTAACACATCGAAAATGTATTGCCATCTTACAAACCTCTAATGTATTTCTGACATGGTCTCTGTAAAAAATGTGCTTTGGAGTCCAGTCCAACATTGACAAATTATCAAGAAAGAGATGTATTTTTCCCCAGACTCCATGGCTGTTTCATTTCAAGACTTTAAAAACAAACCTGAGATCTGAAATACAAGATCATCCGTCCTCCAATAGCTCCTCTCACCATCACACCTGCTGATCAACAGCTATGTGAGTTCCCTCTCAATTAACACTGTGTTTGCTGCTCACACCGCACTGCCTCCAGCGAGAGGACCGCCGCTCCATAAAACCATAGTAACCGGTGCAGCCTCCGCTCCCAGAGCTTCCCACTAGGCCTGCTAAACCACAACAACACAATTTTCTGCCATTCCATCAGGCCCTGAGAGAGCTAGCTGTGAATCCGTGATCCTGTGACAGGTGCAATGCTGAATGAAACCGCTACGGTGTACTGTCAGCAATCGGCCCTCTATTGCAGGGTTGTGTCCTGCAATGAGTATAAAATGGAGTCAAATTAAAATAAAACGAAACTGAAAATTCATATAGCTTTGATTGACTTGACAAAGCCTTGTTTGAAGGTTTTGGGGGAAAAGACAAACAGACAAATAGACAGTTTAAAGTTTAAAAAAGCCTTGGAAGACAAACAGACAGAAGCACATGATAGACAGACAGACAGACAGACAGATGCATATATTAGATGGACAGACAGACAGATGCATATGATAGACGGACAGGCAGACAGACAGACAGACAGACAGACAGATGCAGATTGATAGACAGACAGACAGACAGACAGACAGATGCATCTAATAGATGGACTGACAGACAGACACATATAATAGACAGACAGACAGACAGATGCATGTAATAGACGGACAGGCAGGGACAGACAAGGGACCATGCATATGATAGCAGACGACAGACAGATGCATCTAATAGGGACAATATGCAGAGCAGACAGGACAGGACAGAAGAAGACAGGACCACATATAATAGACAGACAGACAGACAGACAGACAGACAGCTGTCAGCTGATCTGAAGACGCAAGACAGATAGCTTGACAGACAGGCACACACACACACCACCACACACACAAAAACAGTCGACAGGACAGGCAAAACTATGATATATAGACAGACAGACAGACAGAAAGACACATATGATAGACAGACAGACAGACAGATGCATGTAATAGACGGACAGGCAGACAGACAGACATATGCATATGATAGACAGACAGATAGACAGATGCATCTAATAGACGGACAGATGCATATGATAAACAGACAGACAGACAAACAGACAGATAGATAGACAGATAGACAGACAGACAGACAGACATAATAGACAGACAGACAGACAGACAGACACATATAATAGACGGACAGACAGACAGATAGAGAGATGCATCTAATTGACAGACAGACGGACAGACACACACACACATATAACAGACAGACAGTCAGACAGACAGACAAACAGATGCATATAATAGACGGACAGATAGACAGACAGAAACTATAATTAGACAGAAAAGATGCATATAATCGCACGGAAGACATATTACACATATAAAAGACCAGACAGTCAACAGAAGACAGACAGATGCATTAATAGCTCGGACAGACACATTAGAGACAGACAGACAGACAGACAGACAGATGCATATAATAGATGGACAGGCAGACAGACAGATGCATATGATAGACAGACCGATAGGGGGACAAGATGCTCTATAGACGGACAGACGGACAGGTGCATATGATAGACAGATAGACAGACACATATAATAAATAGACAGACAGACAAACAGATGCATATAATAGATGGACAGACAGACAGAAAGACAGACACACAGATACACAGACAGACAGGGATCAGACAGATGCATATAATAGACGGAAAGGCAGATAGACAGACAGATGCATCTAATAGATGGACTGACAGACAGAGAGAGAGACACATCTAATTGACGGACAGACAGACAGATGCATCTAATAGACAGACAGACAGACAGATGCATATAATAGACAGACAGACAGACAAACAGATGCATATAATAGACGGACAGATAGACAGACAGACAGACAGATGAATCTAATAGATGGACTGACAGAGAGCGAGACGCATCTAATAGATGGACAGACAGACAGACAGACAGACAGATGCATCTAATAGATGGACAAACAGACAGACAGACAGACAGACAGACAGACAGACAGAACAGACAGACAGACAAACGCCTCTAATAGGGGACAGACCGGAAAGACGCATATGATAGATGGAGAGACAGACGCATATAATAGATGGACAGACAGACAGACAGACAGACAGACAGACAGACAGACGCATATAATAGACGGACCGACAGACAGACACGTCCCTGTTGGAAAATCCATCTTAAGCTTTTAGCAGTGTTTTGGAACATGGTCGCTAGTTTCTAGCTGGTCAAAGCTGTTCATTTGCTGGTCTAAGCTGGTCATTAGCTGGTCGACTGTCTCCAAAAACCAGCATGACCACCGTGAATGACCAGATGCTAGCCCATTTGTTGCTGGTCCAAGCTACCATGTTCCAAAATACATCTGCCAGTATAAGCTGTATTGTCCAGCAGGGTTATCTACAGCTGTTTTGTATCCAGTACCTGATTTCCCTGGGCATCTCTTTCTACTCATTGGTCTGGGAATGGGGGGCTGAAATGGCTGAAAAACAATATGATTATTAATGCTAGCTAGCTCTCTTCTGCTATAAAGCCTCTTGGTTTTAACTGTCTTCCTGTTGGATCTGCATTATGAACCCTGCACTGGAACACCAGGATGTTTCAAATGCAGAGAGTAGCACTATTCTATAGGTTGCAGAATAAATTATTTAAGCACCAGGTACGAGCTAGAGAACAACCAAGAAGTCGAAGAAGCCATTTTAGAAGCAAGAACCCATTATGGTGTGTTATACACTTCCTCCTTGTCATTCGTTCAACCAGTATGGCCATTAAATGACCCTGAGAAACCCAAGGCATTCCCCTTTGGTTCTTATCTAAGTATTGTGTTGCAGCACAACTTTGTGCAGGGTTTCATTTGCAGAGCTTATTAAGAGACAAAACGAACATGACCACTGCTACTGTGTTTCTCATCACGGTGTCTGTAATCACCAGATCCTCATTGAAGCATGGTGAGCATGACAGGGACTTTAATGACTACCTTTTTAGAGTGACAAAAAGCAGACAGATTAGCGAATTAAACTTGATGGACTCGAAGACATCTCACTGTCCTTTTTGACGACTTGAAAACCTGTAGAGATGAGTGAGTGAGTGAAGTGACATGTGGCCAAGTATGGTGACCCATATGATAGACCCAGAATTTGTGCTCTGTCCAAGTGCACACACACAGTAGTGAACACACACACAGAGCAGTGGGCAGCCATATTGCGTGCCATCGAGGGTCTCACCTCAGTCATGGTATTGAGGGTGGAAGAAAGTGCTGGTTATTCACTACCCCCACCGACAATTCCTGCCGGTCCTGAGACTCGAACCCACAACCTTTGGGTTATAAGTCTCTACTTCAACTCTCTAACCATTAGGCCACGACTGGCCTAATGATGAGAACAGAGGGATGAGAACAGAGTAATGAGAACAGAGGTGAGAACAGAGGAACTGTTAGCTTGTATCTGGTAGTTATAGTATTGTTGAAGCTGATTTTGTCACATGATATTTCTTTTTCCAATATGTGAGATAAATAAAGGGAGCAAGAGAGAAATGGAGGAACTGATACTAGCGTATTGACCAGCACTACTGCAAAAGGAGAATTAAACACTCTCCAATAAGCGAAGGCTCTGCCTGTGTAATGCGTCAAGTCTGCCTCTCCTTAAAGTAACTCGGTAATGAGAATCCGCATCCCGATCAGGCCAATTGTACTATGCCGGCCCAGAATGCCGTATGGCAGCAGTTTGTTGGGCAAGTGGATGAGAGGCTTAAATCTGATTCCATCTATTGCTCTCCATTGCACCATTCTGACTGGCACCGCTTGTGAATTCAAATGTCTGGCCCAGCATTAGTGCAGCACAGCATACCAAAACCGGCTTTTTCTCCCCATTAAGATTTGGCCCCCGAGAGAGATCATGCAGGAAAGAAAGTGACAAAGCACACACAACCGGCGACACTCAAGGCACAATTTTAGGTGAAGAACAGGCCAATTCTAATTTCTTCGTCCTCTGTTTATGTGCTGAGAAGTGGGCATGAATCCAAAGTGGCAAGGATGAATGTGCTAACTGTGGCTAATACAACATGAGAATGGTGTTTGTGTGTTACCTACTAAGATAACCAAGAGAGTGGGCTGTTTTTTCAAAGCCTGTTTTTTTTTGAGGAAAACATTGCATTTGTAAAGGAGAAGTTGACCCAGAGAAATTAAAATTACAAACATTTATGACTTCTGTGGAAAACAAAAGATTTTGGATGCCATTGACTGCCATTATGGACAAAAAACAACAATCCTCAAAATATATTATTTTGTATACTACAGAAGAAAAAGTCATAAATGACAGAAGGGTGAATAATAGCAGAATTTTGATTTTTGAGTGAACTATTGCTTTAAGATAGCATATGAAGATAAAATTAGTTCAACCTTGTTCTTGCACTCAGTGCTAATCTTTTTTGATTTTATCGACAGCAGACATTTTAACATATTGTTCAAAAACACAGCAGAATATTAATATACTCACCATGTGTTTGAAGACAAAAAAAAGTATCTAAAATGTTACAACATTGGATTTAATTTAGTACTTTTTGTCAACTAAAATGTCATTTTCGCCTACAAAAAAAAATCAGATGGCATTCACAGTAAAATTGGCTAAAAATGAATAAATATGACCTGACAAAAAATGTACTACAATTAAAGCATATTTGTGTTAAAAGACAAAAACTATGATTACAATTTTTTTAATATATAAATAAACTATTCATCTAGCTGATTTCGAATGTGTCTTGGGTAACCACCTCCTAAGAAATGCGTCCAATTAGGGTCAAGGGAATGGAAAATAAAGATTTGAAAATAATTATGTCCTTTTGTACATCCTACACCTGGCCAAAGTGAGTGCAGACAGACCCTCATGCAAAAATCCTCGATAAAGAAGACAGAACTGCAGCCAACACATGTCAATGTTGGGATATGTGCAAATAGAAAGAGAGAGCTTGAGAGATCTCTTTCATCTCCTCCTGACATCTTCAAAGACAATGAGAATCACTTTACTTTGGAGTGAATTAACATGCAACACACACACACACAAACCTTGTTCAAACACGAACGCCAAGGCAACTGACACCAGCTCATCTCAACATCCACTCCATCAGCAGTCTATTCTCCACGTGCCCTTTGTTTGGCTGAATGTCAGCTTGGAGACTATTAATAACAGTGGCATTCCCGGGATGGTTTGTACTGATCTCCTCTCCATCAACACCCTGACTGCTCTGCACACACATTAAAGGGGTGACGGGGTTGTCGTGCTCATGAAAGCGGGCGGAGGATTCGTGAATGTAAGCTGGCAGGCAGAACAAATTCGTCTAATAGTCTTTTTTATCTTTATTGTAGGTTTAGCTTCTGTTGGAAAACAAAAGCCACATCGAGCATTTGGCCCTTGTGTTGACATTAAAATCTTAACCTTGTGTGTCTCATCCAGAGTGAGGGAAGCTAGTTGCAAAAGTCGCTTACCCCTTAAAGGGATAGTTCACCCAAAAATTAACATTCTGTCATTGTGTTGCGATTGCATTGCATGATTTTCTTATTTCTTTCAAACACACTGATTCTGTCCATATAATGAAGGTCAAAACAAAACTGGACCTCACTGAAAATCATTGTGTGGACAGAAAACAAAACAAAAAACACTGAGACATTTTCGAAATATCTTTTGTTCCACAGAAAAAGGTCTAGTGTGTGTGTGTGTGTGTGTGTAAATGACAGAATTTTTAAGTATCTTCAATGTAGCTCCAAAACACGGTTGTTGTTAGTAGCTAAAACTTAATTTTGTTAATTAAAATAAATCTGAAATAAAAAAAAATCTGAAATATTTAATAACAAATTAGAAATGTTACCAAGTAACAGAAATAAGTTTAATTTGAAAAACTAAAATTACTAACTAAAAATTTAAATTAAAAAAATTTAATTTAACTAAAGTAAAAAAATATCATTATAATGAAAACTGAACAAAGCAATAAAAATAAACGATAATTCAAACTTTTAATAAACAACAATACTAAAATGACACTGACTCTAAGCTACAAGTATTTTTGTATGTAAATACAATTTGTATGTAAAATAAAAATATATAATTATAATGAAAACTGAACAAAGTAATCAAAATAAAAGATAATTCAAACTTTTAATAAAAAAACAATACTAAAATGACACTGACTCTAAGCTACAAGCATTTTTTGTGTGTAAAATATAGTCAAGGTACTCTTTTGAAAAGTTACAGTAACTAGTAGTGTATACTTTCTAGTGTAGATCTTTTGAATAAGTAATTATCTATTTTTTGTTTGTAGCTTACCTTAGCACAAAAACAAATGAATAAATCTCAATTACATTACAAACAATACACTAAATACAACTAAAAATGAATAGCAAACAGCAGAATTTACCAAAATATTTAAATTTTTGAATGAATAATCCGATTCAAAGGAGAATGAATCAAACTGTTTGAGAGAGTGCAAAGGACTAGTTTATAAATGAGCATTTGATTATTGCCTCAGTTTTGTCATATAATACAATGTGACATAGAAATTTAACTAAACTGTTGGGAAAAAGTAGCTTTTTACTGGAAAAGCTACAGCATTCTGACCTACTGAATGCAATTGAAAAATACAGTCAAGTTAGTAGTATCGCCTTGGGAGTTAGATCACGTCTGCCTTGGGAGTTACCGGATGCTGGGTCCGTAATGGTTATAACGTAATCTAGAAAGTCCAGTTTGACTATGGACTTCTAAGAGAGCCTATTGCCTAAGGCCCCAATCAGACAGAATACGTTTTTTCAGGTTTTAAAACGCGAGGCACACCGCACTGCCTTTTTTTGGTTTACTTTTTTTAATTTAGAAAAGAGCAGTGCACTGCAGGGTTTTATTTTTGGTTGCTAGGTAACCATCGAATCAGCTGTCCTGTCAGTCTAATCGGATTATAGCACGAGCGCTCTAAAATCTTTGGATTGCTGTTAAGTAAACTGTCATATTAGCAGAAACGTAAAAAATAGAGCTTGGGGTAGCCCGCGACAGCCACCATAAGTTTCTCCTCCATCATTGCAGTCTCTGGACGTTCCAAGCAACAACGGATTTCCGTCACCACAACGGAAGGCCGCCTCCCCATTCATTCAATTGGACAATGGAAAAAAAAACTGCAAATGAAGTTGGGCACTTTTCTGCTCAGAGTTGATTTTTTTTTTCAACTTCAGGCGCTCAAGAGCCCTTCTACAAAAATGCGAGGTGCAGCAGGCGGCTAAAACGCGGGGCGCATAAACAGCGTGCAAAATGCTCACTGCCAATAGAAAACAATTTTAAAAAAGGTGCCTCTCACTGCAAAAAACACGTTCTGTCTGATCGGGGCCTAATAGGTTCGACACACACTCTGAGATAAAAGTTAGAGTACTCTGCAGGACTGTCTATTTGGTCCTGCATGGTTTCACATTTTTTCTTTTTCTTTTCCATCGAAGTCAAGTTATTTATATGTCATTGTTTCAGTTTCAGAGAGAGGTTTACAATTGTGTGGCATTAGCCGCAGCTCAAGGGCCTGTACACTTGGCAGCTAAGTGTGCACATCTGAAAACTTGTTTTTCTTTTAGCACTGTTTCAGTGTATGCTGCTGTGATAGACGGTAAATGCTGTCAGGCAGACCGTGGGTGTGTGTGGGAGGGTTGATTTCAGTGAGTGTGTTTATCACACACAATTTGAAATGCATCAAGTCAACACTACAGCGCAGTAAAATGAGCCCTCTGTCGTTTCTTATTCTAGCAAAATTATTATATGAACTATGCAATTACGATGCATTCAAAAGTGAATTTTGTGAGATTTCGGTTTTGGAATATGATTATTGACATTACTTTTAGAAATGAAAGAGCTCCACTTTAAAATAGTGCCTTGCCCCTTGCGTGTACAAGTGTGTGTGTATTCATTTGAGAGTGTGGTCTACGTAATTACAGAGTAATCATCTGTAGCCATTATCTAATAATGCGAAGAGGCTGTTTTGACTGTATCTCTCTAAATTGAGCTTTCTGAGTGGTGCCCTACACGTGTATTTGAAGGAATATTCCGGGTTCAGTACAAGTTAAGCTCAATCGACAGCATTTATGGATTAATGATGATTACCAAAAAAAATATATGTATTTTAACCCCTTCTCGAAAAAGCATAAATCAAGGTTAGAGTGAGTCACTTAGAATGAAAGTGAATGGGGCCAATTTTTGAAGGATTTAAATGCACAAATATGAACCTTGGAATTTGATAGAAGCACTTACATTAATAGTTCTGTTAAAATGTGTATTATTTGAACTGTAAAACTGCATAAATCTTTTTACAGTTGTTTCAGAGTGTACATTGTGCCCTTTAAAGGGACAGTTGACCCGAAAATTATGTCATTTACTCACCCTCTTGTCTTTCCAAACTCATACAGCTTTCTTTTTTTCTGCAAAGCACAAAAGAAAATATTATGAAGATTGTCAGCTATTTTTGTTCATTTTATTAAGTCAATGAGACCCAAAACTTTCAAGCTTCAAAAAGGAAATAAGTAGCATGAAATTAATCAATACAACTCAGCTAATATTGGATAGTGTACATTTTCTGAAGCAACATATTCACTTTGAAATTAAAACCTTCACTCTAAAATCAAAATAAAACACTGATCGACACAACATGCATGCACAAACTACATCAAATATGGCAACACAAATGTCAACTAATGTCAAACCTTATTAGTTCTTGGATGTTGCACGACCAAATATCATGTCATATTTGAGGTAGTCTATGAATGCTAACATTGATCACGGTTTGGTGCAAACGTTCATTTCTGGGTGAACTATGTTTATTTTTGTCTTACAGCCTAAATGGAACAGATACAAAGTACGCAGATACGGTTTCAGATAGCCAATATCAGAGCGTCTAAAAGCTCTATTTTGCCCTTGGGATTGGCACAGAGTGTATTTTTCCATGCAGAAAGGTCTCTGAGATATATTTCAGGGATGTGTATTTGTTATGGATGGGTGTGTAGCGGTTTGTCATGCTGGCTAAGGTGGCATCAGTGTTATCTCTGCCTTTCAAAACCGTGTGTGTGCCTGAACCGTGGGCACTGGGGCACACACAGGCCATCTGTACCTGGGGTTACAGCGGCAAGGTTATTTCAAAACACACACATGGTGTTGTGTGCAAATAAACACATGTGCTAATTCACTAAACAGCAACTTTTGTAGCATTTTATTCACAAACTTCCAAATTAGATACTTATTTACATGATTTCTTCTGCTGAAACACCTATTTAAAACTACCAACAATAGAGGCCATCAGACTACATTGGTTGTGCTTATGGTCACAATTCACTAAAACAACTGACTCGTTCAAGAGATTGTTGGACTACACTCGTTGTGCTTATGGTCTTGATTCACTAAAAAGAAGCAATGATACAAGTCATTTGTTCAGTAATCAGACTACACTTGCTGTGCTGTAAGTTTGTCATTTACTAAAAAAGAACTGGTTCATGAGACTTATTCATTCAGATACTGGTCGTTCTACACTCATCACGCTTATGGTCTTGATCGAAGAATAATCAAAGAGTCATTCATTCTGGGAATCGGACTATAGATCCAATTCATACCAGCAGCAAGGTTATTTCAAAACACACACATGTTTTTTGTGCACACAAACACATATGCTAATTCACTAAACAGCAACTTTTGCAGTGTTTTAAACCTCCAAAAGATACTTATTTACATGATTTCTTATGCTAAAACACCTGACACTATACAGGCAGACATCAGAGGGCATGATTAATTTAGCGAATTCCCCCCGTACAGTGTATCTAACCTTTAAGTAGACCTTTCTGTCCTTAGGACTCCATCATGTCCCTCCACCAGCCTCAGCAAGATTGTAGTCCACAGTAACTGTTAGTGTAGGTTGAACTGAAGCCCCTAAACACAATAGAGAGCCTCTGGGGTCCGATAGTCATCATAAGCTTGTGGTCTCTCTCTCTCTATCCCTCTCTGGTGGTGAAACTGATCAGAGAGCCAACCACTCTCAGTGTGATCAGCCTGAAGGCTTTGTCTGACCTTTAGCAGATTAACAGTGCTGGCAGTGCGGACTGGCTACTGTTGATATTCCACCATTGGCTCTGATCTCCTATCATCTCCATTTATTGTGAAGATAAGCCCGGGCAGACACAGGTGACTGTCTGTCGGCACAACAGCGGAGATGGAACTGAGGGCTGTCAATTCGTAGCCAGTAATTTTACCCCGCAACCCTTTCACAGGATCTCTGCTATTGTCTTCCAGTTGGAGCCAGAATAAAATGCTATATTATAATGTGAATCTGTCCTAAAATGTGGCTATTAAGCCATAAAAGTGTCTCTTCTAAAAATGTAATTTTAAAGGGGTGGTTGACTGGTTTTGTTCTAGGCTTTATTGTGTTTATGGGGTGCAGTCTAACGTGTTCATGCTTCATTTTTTAAAAAACACATTATTTTTCATATAATTTACCTTTATTCTTCACCGCTACCCGTTCTCGATAAACCGCGATCATTTTCCGCTTAGAAGCCCTCCCTCAGAAATGCATGGTTCTGATTGGTTAGCTGGTCCAGTGTGTTGTGATTGGCTAAACCGCCTCTAGTGTGCGTCTAAACGTCCCGCCCCTCACCTCAGCGACATGTGCTCCGGTTG
The DNA here is from genome assembly GCA_018155175.1 of Sinocyclocheilus anophthalmus. Lineage (NCBI taxonomy): Eukaryota > Metazoa > Chordata > Actinopteri > Cypriniformes > Cyprinidae > Sinocyclocheilus > Sinocyclocheilus anophthalmus. Next base: position 72,005 of record JADLZN010010525.1, read on the forward strand.
TTTTGTAAACAATGGCGTAGTCTATATTGCTTATCAATTTAAGCCCGATTGAGACGCAGAGGATATTAGTGAAGAAGATCGCGCAGAACCTGTGCAAGCATGGCTCTTAATGGTATGTTTGTTTGTTGTTGTCTCATACTTTTAGATACGCTGTTATTTGTGAATGCTACTGCTTATGTTAGCTTTTAATATACAGTTTTATCCTGATTAAAGCTTTAATACAGTACGGCAACTGCATGCGTGTCCATGTTTAACGCTTCTCATAGCTACGTGAAAATAAGTGTATAAATGGAACAAAACTGAGCTGATGATCTGAATGAGAGATTGAGAGAGAGAGAGAGATGCAGAGCATGTGCAGAGCAGGGGACGCGAGGAACATTATTAAGAACCGCTGCTTTAGAACATTGATTTTGAAACTTGTGAATCCATTAGAATCGTTAGAAGACAGAACTGTCTTTTGAATTGTCGTGATTCATATATGAAAAGATTTGTACGTGCACCCCTAGTTTTCTCTTCCTTTTCTCTAAAGCACTGCAGGGTTGCCATGTTTTCACAACAAAACCCGCCCAATTGCCACTCAAAACTAGCCCAATCGCGTTTCGAGGGGGTAAAATTCATGGTTTTTGGCGGGGTCCCCCTGCTAAAATCCGCATTCCAGGGGATAAATATCATGTTATTGGAGTCGTTTCAACCCGCAGACATGAAAAACAACCCGCGGCAACAGTGTTAATGTATTCCAATTCCACAGGAAAACCGCGGACTTGGCAACACTGAAAGCAGCGCAGCATGGCCTCACCCCCTTCGTTGCGTGTTCCTGGGGGCGGGGTTTATCTGGGTTTGTGACATCACGAACCCGGGAAGTAACTCGGTGTAACCAGCCGTTTTTGTAGGCATTAAACAAAAATTTTAAAAGACGATATCTCCGTTTGCATTGAACTTTCAGCTTCGCAACTTTGCAGATATTGTTTATGCTCAAGCAGCAACATTACACACTAACTAATGTAAAATTTTTTAAAAATAATCGCAATCAACCACCCCTTTAAGGTAACCAGATTTATTTTCATAGATGTTCACCTGCATTTGGCCTTCACACAAAATCCAATAGGTAGCCTTACCTACTATTATATATATCTATATATATATATATATATATATATCATATATAATGTGTGTGATTATATATATATATATAATTTGAATCTTTGTCTGATTCACTAATAAACTGGCTAATAAGAGTCATAGGCAATCAGACTAGTGCACTGTATGTTTGTGATTCACTAAAAAATACTGGTTCAAAAGAATAATTTATTCAGAGCTTGGTTGGATTAAACTGGTCACACTTATGATCTTGATTCACTAAAAAGATCTGAGTTTGGTTGGTTTTGTTCGGAGTTTGGTTGGCCTACACTGGTTGCACTTATGGTCTTGACTCAAACAAACAAACAAAAAAGACAAAGTAATTTAGACTTAAAGAAAGTAATTTCTTCGGCAGTCAGACTACACTGGCTGCATATGGTTGTGATTCACTTAAAAGAACTGGTTCAGAAGAGGCATTAGCTCAATGCGGGTTTCACAAAACGCTTGCTCTTGAAAGATGGCTCAGTACACAGTTTATTTGGCCCAGCTGGCTTCACTGAATCACAACCTGTAAGTATGATAAATAGTAGATGTTTATATTATTTATCGAGTGTTTGAAATACGTAACTATGGCAATGGGTGTATCGTTTCCAACACACACTGTACACGGTAGACCAATCACAACAGACTGGACCATCTGACCAATCAGAGCAGAGTAGGCTCAAGGAAAGGAGGGGCTTAGAGAGTCTGAATCTTAGAACTGCTTTGAACGAATCATTTGAGAATCGTTGGAAAATGAGGTTACATTAAATGCATATTTTGAGAAAATGAAAGCGTCTTTTGATCTTGCATACATGTAAACCTACTGTAGGAGACTTCCAAAACAATATTAGGGCCCTTAAAAATTGCATAGTAGGGGCACTTTAAAATAACTGACTGAGCATCATTCATTTCAGAGTTTGGTTGGACTACTTTTGTTGTGCTTATGGTCTTGATTCACTAGTCATTAGTTCACCAAATCAACTACACTGACTGTGCTGTATGTTACTGATTCAGTAAAAAGAACTGGTTCATGAGTCATTTGTTCAGAGATTTTTGGACTACACTCGATGCTCTTATAGTAATGATTAACTAATTATAATTGACTATAGCAGAATAATCAAAGTAATTCATTCTGGGAATCGGACTACATACCCACTTTATGTTTCTCCCTGTAGATTGAGTAACAGTGTTGCGGTGCCACTGAATTACAGGTTAGGAAACACTGACACTTATGTATTAGTAAGGTGTTCTCATCCACATCTGTGGACAATGCATGTGCAAGGACCTATTATGCTAGTAATGAATCATCCACCTCTAAAACTCCAAAGCCTATAACCCCCACCCTGCACGCAGGTTTATATGCTAATTGTTGTATTGATGCTGTCACCCATCCATGTAACATCACCAAAGTAAATTATTTTTAATTGTTTTGAGAGTTACAGCTATAAAACATCCACATTCTTGAAATCACTTATGGTAATTGATCTGAGATGTGGGGCTCGGCAGGTTAGGGATGTACTGACATTATATGACTAATTAGATGTGAAACAAGCACAAAAACAAGAACAGTTAGCAAGATGCAGTGTTACAGGCCCAGGAATCAGTGTTATCTACATTCACAGACAGAATAGACAAATCTTTCTACACACACAGGCATGCATGATGCAACAAGTCCAGGGCTTAGTCAATTTGTTTTGCAGCCTAAGCACGTTGGCCATGCCAAACAGGAAGCATTTCAAAAAGGAGAGAAAAAAATCTTGCATGCAGTTTTTCGCTAGTACTTTGAAGCCCACTACAGAACCTTTGCTTGTCACTCCGTTGCGTACAATGGGAACTGGGAGGATGTGATTGGATGGTGGCACAATCTGCTCACCGAGGGAATAAAACAAGGCAAACAGAGCTAAGAACCAGAACATCGCTGTTTTTAAGGACACTGCCGTTAACCGACATCTATATCACAGGTGCACAGCAGGCCCCACTTAAGTGCAGAGCGTACGTAATGACAAATCCAAACTGATTACGGTCTCCCAATTGCAGCAGAGTGATTCGGTGCATGTGAGTTTATGTGCAGAGCGTGTACGTGTGATACAGATGTTCCATTACCACTTAGACAACAGTAATTACTCTCCTCACGTTCAGAGGGCCAGGCACAGGGGGTCAGCAAAGCCGACTCGAGCGATTTAAGGTGCAAGGGGTGAATGCATTTAAACAGTGACGGTCAATGTGCTGTGACAGTGTTGGCGCGACTTACAGCAGCCCACTTCTCTCTCTCTTTCCTGCCTCTTTGTATAATGCTTCCAATTGCAACTCTGCTCCGATATCTCAGACAGCCACCAATGTAAAATATTCATCACGGGGAGAGATTATCAGTGCCAACCAAGATGGCGGGGGGTGGGTGGCGGGTGGCACTGGTGTAATGACCACAAAATGACCAATCAGTGTGCAGTGGCAACAAATGCGAGATCTTCAGTACACACAGCTTCCTCCATCTCATTAAAACAACCCTGCACCTGTGCCCCTGCTGCAGCCCACATCTGCCAAGTTTAACCCTTCCGTGTTTTCACAAGACACATAGAACGTAAGGCATATATATAAAATTACATTTGTAGTACTTTAAAAAGTGTAGTAGTTTGCATTAAAATAATTTTATAAATATATACAGTGGGTATAGAAAAGAATCACCCCCCTTTAAAATAATCACATTTTATTGCTTTGCAGCCTGAAATGATTTATCCAGCTGTGTTTACTTAGTGCAACTTATAACATTCAAGTGAAAGATATAACTTAAAAGTAAAAAGTAAAAAAAAAAAAAAACTGAATCACTGAGTTGGAAACAGGATCACCCCCTCCTTGTAAACTCAATCAGGTGTAGATAATCACATTCTCAATGGCACACAAAGCCATTTGACTTTCAGCTGTGATCAGCGGTGGTCATTCTGATTAGCTCAGCATGAAAAGAGTTTCCCGGAGCATTTCAGCCCTTGGTAGTGCAACTGAAGCAAACAATCAACTATGGCTGGCAAGGCACTGTCAAAAGATCACCAGGATAAAGTTGTGGACAAGCACAATTTTGGAGATGGATGCAAAAACATTTCAACGGCTTTATCAATGCCTAGAAGCACACCACATATTATCACGTTTCCATTATGTCATGGCTACGACAAAACTAAGTGAACCGAACATGTCACCTTACGGGCACCGTAAATAACAAACAGAAACAACTAAAAAGTCTTTATTAACGCATAACAACCAAAAAACTTTAAAAATGAATTATTATTTCACAGTGCATGGTAGGAAGAGGGTAAATGGGACTGAAATGTTACAGTGTATTTTATATGAGAAAAAATGCATGAAGATACATTACTTCCTGAAAGTTGTCATAAAATTGGAATAGCAAGTAAACTTAAATAAAACTACAATAATCAAATAAAAGTGGTTAATTTTCAGCATTATTTACTTGATCATAAATCATTTTATAACATATAAAACCTCTCTTTTGATGATGGAATCAGCTTTAGGAATCTTTACTCTGAGATCCCCGTCTGAAGAGCTCTATCATTATTCCTCATACATCTCTGGAGTAATGAAGGCTCTCACCCACGTGAAAAAGGTTATAGGCTTTATTAAGTGCATGTCCAGCCTGTTATGAAAGCAAGATGCATGGCTCAGCAGCATGAGAATGAGAGGGATAGAAAGAGTGAGAGAGAAGTGGAGTAAACAGGAGGTGAGAACGTCTCAGATTAACCTTTGCTTTCCTGGCATCAAAGAGAGTGCTGTCCACAGCAATCATGTCCGGGCTGGAATGTACTGTATTGTAAGGGAAACAGGTCAATTTAGCTCAAAGGGAATCATTTAAGATTTTAAAGGGAACTCCACCATTAATATGTAAGGGAATTAGGACAGAATCACTGTTTTACGGCTGATCACTGAGACGGCCAGCGATTCAGTGAACGAGCCGTATGACATCAATTCTGCAATGGATATTTATATCCAAAATATAGTGAAAACACTATTAATTAGCATATGTAACAAGATCGGCAGTTTAAGACATTAACTTGTAAGCACAAAACACAAGATACTTCTCTTTTCAATATAAATAAGGCTTTATTGGATAAATCTAAGACATATTAACTAATCTAACACATGCATTCACACAAGTTTGCAGAAAGAGAGAAATTGAGGAAATAATTAGTTTAAGAGAATGAAAATGTGAAATCCCAAGTTTACAGCAATATGTGCAATTGCATAGATCTGAACAACCATCAATCACTTAATTAACCCTCGCATTGAGTTCCTCAATGAGGTTAAAATTTATATTAAATGCACCAGTTCAGCTAGGATCTGGAGGTACTTGCTTTCTTGTGTGCGTGGTTTCCTTCCTTGTCTGGTTGCCGAAAGTGGTTTCCCGCTTTTCTGATTGGCTGGATGTTCAGTCTTGGGAAGCCAGTGATTGAGCGTTGGCGGGCGACGCGGAGCTGGGGTCTGCAGTTGAAGTTTAGACAGCACTTTTTCGGAGATGCGACGTTAGGCAAACTTAACTCAAAACACAAAAATCTCAACGGAAAATAAAATAAACTAAAAAAATAGAAGTAAAGTTTGATGAGACTAAGTGGCGTTTCTCCTCATGGTTTTGGAGGAGCTGGCGTGTAAGCCAGAGCACGCTCAAAACTAAAGAAGCATGATAAAATAGCATAGCTCAAAGCTATGACTAAAAAAAGTAGAGTAAAACAAAGAGCGAGCAAAAAAGGGGGTTGAAGAAGAGAGCCAAGAAAGACAAAAACAAGCCAAGTTTGATGGTGTTTTATTATTAAACCAGCTGTTTAACACCCCCAAATGGGTCGTCGACCAATTGTACTTGGGGGGTGCAATGTTTCTCCTTCCCATTCATAACTCAACTGTTAGCTCATTATTCACATGGTTTTGGTTTTCCCGCTCTTGCAGAATATGATTTTGGACATGATTTCTATAACAAGAATATGATACATTTGACCAAGAATTGATTGGAAGAAACGTTTCAAGCATGAAGATTCAAACACACACATACTAAACTTGAATAGCAATTCTTAACGATTCAATATTTATTCAAAAATCCGTTCAACAAGAATGATTAGACCTATATCCTGGGTTACAATACATGATATGGGAGATTATTGAGAAAATGATTATTTGCTCAGGTCCTTTTAGTGTCATTTAGGTGCATGGAAAGGCAGTTTCCGTGCCGTTCTGTGAATGTATGAAGACCAGAGGTTAAAAGGTCTGTAAGGAATCTGTTTGTTCTTTGTCTCCTAAGTGGGGGGAAAGTCAATCCGAAGAGCTTGTGATCACTATCACATGTTTCCATGTGACGGTCACGCTGTGCATCTCTTTTGACCATTATTCTTGATAACTTGCCCCAAAATTGACAATCTCCTTGGAATTGTCATTAAGTGTTCTTTTGTTTAAATGCTGTGAGCTGTTCTGTGAAAGAGTTGGTTAGTCTTTCTTCAGACTGGCTAGGGTCTGATTTATGACATCCTGTTGTCTTGGGCCTCTGTGGAATTTTTGTGCTCCTAATGTTTCAACCATGTTTGACCAAATCTTAGATTGTCTGATTCGGTCTGATATCCTACAGTATTTTCAGTCTCTCCCTTTCTTTTTTGCCCATAAAGTGGTAGCCTAGTTGTGTGATCTTGCAGTAAGTCCAACAGGTGTAAGACCACCTGCTTTAACCAAAGCCATTCACATAGGAGGTCAACACATACATATGGAAGCCTGTTTCAGAGTATACGGTAAATAAAAAGATAATTGTGAAATTAATTTGAAAATAAGAAATAGTCACATTGTTGGATGTAAAGTCACATTGTGGGATATAAAGTTTAAGTTGCAAGATATAAAGTCATATTGTGAGATATAAACCCACAATTATGAGAAATAAAACTGCAAAAATGGAAAATACAGTCACATTGTGATTAAATAATGTCATATTGTAAGATTTGAAGTCACTTTGAATGACATAAAGCCAAAATTATTAGAAATAAAGTTGCACCAAATCAAAGTGAGAAATAGTGAGATATAAACCCACAATTATGAGAAATAAAGTTGCAAAAGTGAGAAATATAGTCACATTGTGAGATATGTTATATTGTACGAATTAAAGTCAAATTGCATGATATAAAGCCACAATTATGAGAAATAATATAAAGCAAGGGTGAGAAAAAAGTGAGAAAGTCACAAGACATTGCAAGAAAGTCACATGGTAAGACAAAACAATTATAAGAAATAAATTCACAAATAATTTTTACTACTTTTTTTACTCAGAAACAGGTTTACATAAATGAAAACGGCAGACTAATTTCTTTGTCTTTCTTTTTTTTTTTGAATCAGTATTATCTATATAAATTTACATGAGAAGTAAAAAATTTACATCTTAATGAATACATCTTGAATTAACTTTCTTACCTAATTTTCTAAAGCATTTTTACCCAATTTTAGTCAGTTTTATGTTTAAAACAAAAAAAAGACAATTTGTCCTCGTAGTATCTTCTATGAAATGGCACGTCTTGGCTTTCTGTGTTTTTGTGGTTGACTTTCTTTGTGCTTGTGTATGTTGGTAAGAGAAATATATATCAGCTTTGTGGTGACTGCACTTCCCCAGTCTCTTTGTGAGAGGTCTGAATGGCGTGTGTGAGAGTGTGTGGTGTGTGTGTTTCTGCACCTGTCACCTGTCCACCACTGCAGACTACAGGGGAGAGACCGGTCTGCTCTGAGGCAGAGAGTATGGCAGGCAATGAGAGGCTGTCACTACTATCTCACTACTCTCACCTCAAACACACTCTAGTCTCTTTATATACCTGCTCTCTGCTCTGTGCTGCCCACTCTCTTTGCTCTGCCAATCCTGCTGATCTTTCGACTGATTTAACCTGATATGTCATATTATTTGCTTCTGTCTTGTAACAATAACTACTAATATGCATCTCATTCCAATTTAGCCACTAACTGCAGTTTGTGACTTGACTTCAGTGCTATGGGATTAGATTTGTATCAGAAGTACTGTCATGGCACCAATATTTCAGCAGGCCAGTTGAATTTTCCTTATTTTTGATATTGCTGCAAGAACGAATATGCTATTGAGCACACTTTTTTATTTAAAAGGTTAAATAGTATTAGAAAAATTAACAAATTACATTAAAGTGATGGCATGTACATTTTTTATTGCATTTTGTTCTCTTCTTTTCTATGATTAGCATTAATGACATTAAAAGCAATACATCTTTAATGAAACATCCAGATCTTATATTTCACCCAAATGCAAAATGATTGACAGGATTTCTATTTATACTTTGCTTAAACATTACATTTTTATGTTAATACTGACTTGGTACTGAAGTACTGGTACATTTGACATGCCTAGTATTGCGTATTGACTGAAGTATTATACATTGAGAAAGAATAAAAAAACTTTAAAACTAACTTCGAAGTCAAATCTAAAAACTACTACTAACTAAATTCACTGTACTGAATAGTTTGCCTGGTGTCTCCTAATACTAACAACTAACAACTAAACTGCTACTCACAACTAAACTACTACTGTGACCATCTCTACATATATATTGTGACTAACCCACTGATACTAACAACTATATTTGGTTTAATGGAACTCTAAACCGAAGTTCAGGAGAAGCATGCTCATCTAATCCTGTCAATCGCAATACAAGGGAACATGAGCTGCTGCTTACCTCACTCCAGTTAATATGGTGTAGGGATTTCATATACGGGATACGGAGATGCCACTGGATCCCCATCATGAGGCTTTGAATTAATATAATCAAGAGATACCACAGAGACCTTTTGTACAAGAGCTGAAAAGCCTTTTTGACGACATCATGGATTCCTCGTTGGGTGGCTGCTAAGAACCCTTGTGTCCCGAAAAGAGGAAAAGAGGTAAATGACGCCCTCAGGCCAGCACAGGATGTACAGCGTGACGCCACATGACTATCCCATGATTTTCGACCACCAGCTTCCCGCATGACCCAAGACTCTTACTTCCTTTGAATTAGAAAGAAACAGAATGTACACAGACAACTCAGAAGACAATCATTAAAAATCACTGAAAGCATTGGAGCAACGATATTCACAAATAATATGTTTTATGGCTTAAATATGTGTGATGTGTTATTGAAACCATGATATCTTAATCGTTGCTTTATAACTTTTCTTTTTAGTTAATTATGATTACTGTGTATGCAAAATACTTGTTGTTTGAGTTTGAATGAGAGCTTGTTGTATATACAGAACATTGGTGTAAGTGTATAATTGATATTCAGCATCATTTTCCGGTTATGATAGTTTTATAAGAAGTTCTCAAAAACTTGCAGAAATACTCACCACAAACAGCATGTGATTCATGCATGATAAGAAACCGTATGGGGCGTGGCTAAACCTCGCAGCCACTATCTGATTGGAACAGCAACCTGTGGGATGGACTTACACCGCGGATCAAAACTCCACTGCAACACAGCTTAGAGCTTGCTTGTTTTACCCATCAAGACGTCTGGCTTTCACCTTGTTGAGCGCGACAAAGCGCCCCGCCATACCAGCGCATAGCCAAGACCATCCAAGAACTCAGATATTTCAGTTAGACTTCGCGATCTTCAGGGAACTTGAAATTCTTTCAAACTAACTGCTCAAGCCTCTGTGTTAAACCGGCAACCAAGGACTCTGAGAGGGGTCCCCGAAAGGACGTCATCCATACGTCATCCCAACGTCAGATCAACAGCCAATCAGCAACGGAATCCCCTCCAGCACGCCAGCGTCAGCGAAGGAATCACCTCAGCTTTCAGCTGTCAACCAAGCAGAACGCAAGTAAATGAACAAAATCTTCAACTCAGCTGACCTGGTGTAGAATTGAATTAAACAGTAAAGATAAGACAATTGCTGCTTGGTGTTCTCCTAGGCTGAATTTAAAACCACACGTAAAACGAGTTAGGACTTTGAAAACTTAATTCAACTCCGTCAACTAATTTCCTTGAACTTTTGTATGTATGTGTGTGTATGTTTTAGTTATTTTTTATGTAATCTAGATTAGCCAATAAAATTCATGTTTTATTTATAAACATATGTCTTGGCTCATATAATTTCAAGGTTAAACTTATGCCAAACGATCGTTGCTTGCTACCTTAACTCGTAGCCTAATTATAATTATTACCTCATTGTGTGGACTGTGGCCAAGTAAACACGTATTAAATTTGTTAAAAGATACCAAGAATCACTGGCTCACTGGACGACCTTGATTTGAAGTAAAACTAACAAATTTGGAATGGTTTAATCAGGTAGACTTGGGACATTCAGACCCGAGTTCTAGCAAACCTGTGTAGCGAATTAGCTCATGGGAAATATGAATAATTAACCATGACTAGTTATAATTAATTATTTATATTTTAGATCCGCTGTAGATATTTGCTGACCACGCAGGGTCAACTGTCTTGTAATTCTAAGACGTTAATTTCCTGGTTAAGGGAAATAACTTTCTTACTGTACAATTCCATAAGTTTGTAACGTAAATCTGCATGATCAGTGGCTCCGTTTCAGTAACAATAACACATCACTGTGATACCAATAAGTTTATTAACCTACATACCACTTACTAGTCACTACTACATAAACACTTACGCCGTCTAACTTACACACCACACACACACATACAGTTTTATAGGAAAGGTTAACAGTTTAGCACTAAAGCAATAGACATATGATGGACTTTTATGAACCTTTTTGCATATTCCCATCTAAGCCTGAGGGAAAACGCAGATTCTTATCTCCACACACTTTGTAAAGGTGTAACACTGTACTTATGCATCACTTAAATCGACTAAGTTGATACTTGCGTCTGTCTGAAAGAGATTCCTTATGCAATCTTAAGGCCCAAGATCTTGTTGAAGTTGGTTGATGAGAAAGAGCTATTTTGAGTCAGAATCACTTGATGAATGAAAAAGACTAGGCCGGAGCCTGGCACGAGCTATGGTATCCTGGAGCGTTTCTCACATCCTCATCTTAGCATCTCACTGAACCACCAACATGGGCGGGTCACATGGAGTGGTCCGCTTTTTAAGGTCCGAGAATGATCCCCCCTCTCGAAGATGGTCTTATCCAATGAGAAAAAGCGGAATCCAATGGGCGTTTTGAGATCCTGGTGGGGAAGTTTTATGGCTCTTTGTGTGGAACATGGTACTTTAGTATCTGGACTTTGATTGTAAATACTAAATGTTCTAGGGCACTAATTATTGCTACTTACCAACAAATATATAATTCGTGTTTAGATCCATCAAGCGAATTCCTAGATACTAACAGCTATATGTAAGTTATATGACGATTGGTTTATCGGAAGCACAGAATAAAATAGTCTATACACACAGAATTAATACAAACACAGCAAATAATCACACAATGGCCTAGAAATGTGTTTTCATTCAAAAAGTTTTTCCTATGCAATTAATTAGTAGAACAGTCCTTTCTCCTGTGCATTTTGTAACCCTTGTTTCTGGAGAAGCAGAATTAGAGCCCGGCTCGCATTCCACAGGTTGTAAAGTATCGGTTACCATGAAACGCACCAGGTCTTTTTTCGGCTTCCTGGGTTGTTACAGAGTATTTGTTAAATATAGCTAATAAAATATATATTGTGTGTTGGAGTGGGCCAGACGCTACAAATTCCCCCCTTTCGACCGTTGTTGTCGAGATTGAAAACAACTTCTGTCAAGGTGCAGAACCATCGAACACACACCTGCCACTCACGGCTGGGAGCCAGTGGTGGCTTTTTGGCTGTTGGTGCCGTGGTGGATGCTGTCAGGTGGTGTGCTGTGGTGATGTAGGCTGTAGCAAGGTGTGGGTCCTCGAGCTTATGAAACAGGTGTCGAGGCTGTGTCACCTGTCATCCTTAAGTGAGTTAGTCCGGGTAGGATGTTTTTTGTTGATGTTGTTAGCCAGTAGGCTATCTGTGGTACCCATGTTGTGGGACAGCTGGGTTAGACTCTCACTGGTGAGAGTGCAGGTGGTTCCATTGTTTGCTGGGAACTGTTATGGAGATTCTATTGTGTGTAGAGAATTTCCGACTGACCTTGTGATGATGGCAGGAAAGCGGCAGGTGTTTGTGAGCTCTCTGCTTTGCTCAACGTCACTAGAAGTCCGATGTTTACGGTTTCGCTTGGCTCTTGTGGTGGCACCGACTTGTGCTTGCCTGAGTTGTGTTGGTAGAGCTTTCGCTGTTGGGCATGTGGGCCCGTTGTTCAATCCAACGTTGTCTGGCTGCTTCTGGTGTGTAGACCGGTTTTAAGGGATGCTCCTCCCTGGGAGGGGTTTGATGCTGTGTTGCGTCAGGCAAGGAGTCTGAAGTTTGTCCTTCTCAGTACTCCTTTGTTGAGTTTTGTTCAAGGAGCTCTTTGCGAGTGTCAGCAGCTCCTGTAACCCAGACGTAGGCGTGTCCAGCTGTCCTTGTGTAGCCTCCGTTGTGTGGAGGAGGATGTTGTGGTGGACTGCTGTTGGACATACCGTGGTGTTTGCAGGATGAGTATGCCTTTTCCCAGTGGTTGGTCTGGTACCTGGGTCTGTTGCCATGGTGATGGATTTGTCCTCTTCTGGCTAGGGGCTTTCTTTAGAAGGGTTTTGCATTGTGGCAATGTTGGGTGCCTTCTGGTGCCCGCTTTGGTTTCTGAGTTGTGAAGTTCAGACTCAGTGTGGTTTGACAAACACCTTTAGTGGAGGACTTGTGCTTGTTAAAGGCCTTCTGTGACAGGTTACGCAGCTGTTGATTAGGCAATGTGCGGCAGGCCCTAATGCCTAGATAACTTCTTGCAGCTGGTGTCCTCCGCCAACCCAGGGTAATTGTGAGCTTTGGAGTAAGTTTTTCAAAGTCTGTGGTAGTAAGCATGGGTAGTTTCATGCCGGCCCTGTTTGGTGTCTGGGGCAGCGATCAGTCCGTTTTCAGACTCTGGGTCTGAGAGTATTTTGGTTGCCAGATGTGTTGTCTCTGGCCTGCTCGTTGGGGTCTGTGGGGTCACACTTTGTGTGTGTCTGCAGTGATCCTCTGGCAAGGTCCTTGCCCCACCCCCTTGTGGCTGCTGATTGGTGACGTGTGAACAGTGTCTCTCGCCCCCCCCTCGCAGGTTCAAACTCTTGTCTGAGGGGGTGGGCCTGCTGGCCAGGTGAAGTTCTGTTTCGTGTTTTCCCTATTTGTTCGCCTTGTGGTCTGCAAGCATATGTTCATTTGTGACACTGAATTCACCTTGTTGCGTTGCTTCTGTTCGCCTGAAAATTTTTTTTTTTTTTTGTTGCAGCTGCAGAGGTTCTCAGGGAGCTGACTTGTGAAGTGTCAAGCAGAAGGCTTTGGCTCTGCAGCTGCAGAGGTTTTCAGGGAGCTGACTTGTGAAGTGTCAAGTAGAAGGCTTTGGCTCCCTTTCCCCCCCCTTTCGTAGCTGTGCACAGGCATGTAGGGCTTGCACTGCTGGCGACGTGGTGATCAACCTGCTGTCTTTTGCTTAAGTCTATGCGCAGTCGTTAGGACTGTGTAAATTCTTTCTGAACCATGTCAAGCTCCTTTCTAATTGCTGATCCAGGTTTTGACTCAGCTCCGGGGGGGTGGGACGGGATCTGTCTGTATGAAGGTGGCCTTGTAAGGCCTAAGATGTTGTGTCTCTCTCATTTAGTTCCACATAAATTGTTTTAAGAGTGACTTTGTGTGAAAAAGTTCTCTTTTCAAGTCCTGTGTGATAGCTTTTTCCAGCGGCGCTTGGTGTCTAACAGCTGTTAGAGCCTCCTGAAGATTGGTGATTTCCTTCTGTCGCACCAATCTGTGAGGTTCTTTGCATCCGTTCTGTGCTTTCTCTCGTTGAGCAGGTGTCAGTTCCCTGTAGAATTCTGTGACTTGCAGGTTCAGTTCATTTAACTCCTGTCTGAGGCCCTTGAGGGTTTGGGCCGAGGAGAGGATGATGCTGGTCGGGTGTTCACTTATGTTGCAGTCTCGCTGTTTCTTTCTTTGCCATGGCAGGTCGTTGGTTGCTTTGAGCTGAATGATGTCCATTACCGTGCTCTACTGAGTGTCCAGGTGGTCCTGGTGAGCTTCCAGGGCTGGATGTCTGTGGAATGTCTGCGTCATACTGGCACACTTGTGGGAACACCGGAGAGAGAGAGGCACAAGGCAAATGCAAGTTTGTACAGAGGTGTTAAGCCATCTCTATGGGGAATGGCTTTGTAGGCCGTGTAAGGTATGACTAGCTTGTGGGAGGCAGCTAGTGAGGTAAGGTTCTATGTTTTTTTGTTCGTGAACACAAAGGGAGAGTTTGTGTAACTTTGTTGAGGGGGCCGTAAGCATGGGTCAGCTGATGACCGGGCTATACTACTGATGGTTCACGGGTTTGGTCACTATGACTAAACTGAAATAAAATAAGATGAACTCAAAAAAAAAAGGACATTTTTTACCTATTTTAGTTTTTGTTCTAAGAGATATGGCTAAGCAGGTTTCATTTGTGTGTGATGCTGCAATAGACTTCCTAACCCTAGGGTTAGGCTGTTAGCTAAACTAGCAGGGACCCACCAAATACCTCGTCAAAAGGAAAAGAAACAGTGGGAATTGTTTCTAGTTTTATGTTAGCCTACATTGTGTTGCAATGTTAGCTGCCCTTCAACGTATTAGGCCTTGCACTGAGGCGTGAGGAGAAGTAGAGAGGAAACTGGGATTATGCTACTAATAACCTGTATAACTCGTTAAGGAAACAAAAGTTGCTAGAACTATTGTAATCCTATCCAAAAGCGACGATGGTGATGGTGAAAAAACTAAAAAAAGGTAAAAGTAAAACACCACAAACCACAAAAAAAAAAAAAAAAATTAATAAAATAAAAAAAGGGTCCTAAGAGTGTAGGGAAATTAAAGGGGAAAGTAATAACAAAATAAAACAATAAAATAAAAATAGAATAAATAGAAAATAAATACAATTGTTGATTTAATTAAATCTCAAATTTAATCCAAATCAATTTAGCTGAATTGGTACAATCATGCTAAACAAATGTAAATAAATGCAAAAAAAAAAAGAGTATAATAAAGTCAAACAAAATAAGAGAGAGAGGGAGAGAGAGATGGAGAGAGAGGTGTGGTTAGAAAGTTTCACTTTACACGCCTATCTAAGTGTTATTCAGATGCTAACAGCTAGCAGTTGAAGTAAAGGGCTTAGCTTAAGAGTTAGCGTTAGTTACACGCAATTCTTTGTTGACACACAGGTCTGTGAAGTGAATGCTGTTGTCAGATTAACCGGAAGAGTCTGCTCACACTTCCGTGGTCACGTGTTGCTAGGAGACCAATGCAAGCTCACAACATGTGCAGGTGGAGCAGACTTGCACTGCTGTAAGCATGCATGGGAAACTCATGCATGTACCATACAAATTCATTCATTAATCAAAACAACACATTCACTTCACAGGCAATGGTGAACTCATAGTTAGCTACGCTAGAATAACACCAATAATTTTACGTAAATGTTTCAAATGAGCGAGTCATAATGAACTACAATGATACGTAACACATAATAAGGCCTTAAATTAATGAAATGAGGTGTATCGCTCAGATCACCTACACAGTGGTGAAAAAGGGGTTTTCTTCGCCCAAGATCAGACCGATTTTTTCTGGTACCATTTATATGAGCTGCTATTCTGAGATTGCGTCGTCAGAAAATAGAATTATGCTCCACTAACAACAGAGATTAGGATTTCTTCGTTAAAATCAGGTTAGTTTCTTATCGTACGATTTAAAAACTTTATAGCACTGAAACTTTCTAATACCTTTAGGAAGGCACCTTCAAGCTATAGTTGTATCTGATTATATTCAGAACCTGGTGCGCGCATGTATAAGAGTTATGTAAATGTTTCACATGAGCGGATCAATATTAATACAATGATACGTAACACATAATATGGCCTTAAATCAGTGAAATGAGGAGCTTCGCTCAGATCACCTACACAGTACTGTAGAAGGGGATTTCTTCGCCCAAAATCTGACCGATTTATTCTGGTACCATTTATCTGAGCTGCTAATCCTGAGATTTCGTCGTCTGAAAATAGACTTGTGCTCTACTAACAACAGAAATTAGGATTTCTTTGTTAAAATCAGGTTAGTTTCTTATCGTACAGTTTAAACACATTGTAGCACTGAAAACTTCTTACTGCTTGTTGGAAGGCGCATTCAAACTATAATTTTTATCTGGTTTTGATCAGGAACTGGTAGGCGCATGGAGAAGAAGTTACTAACTTATGAACAGACACATAAGGTTGATTATTGGGCATGCTTGCAAGCAATGTTTAAAACGACACCAACGTTCTAAATTACTGCTAGTACTGCACAAAGTAGGAAAACTATTATTTCCTGGTTAGCTTGTAAGTTCTGGGGGTCACATCATGCACTGCCGCAGGGATGCTGGAAGGGACCCCCTCCTCTCTGTGGTTGCTTGAGGTATTATGGTTCTGTCTGCTGATTTGTTAAGCAGAAAGTGCTGGCTCCCACTTTCGTAGCTTCGTGCACCTGAGGGATTTTTGCACTGCTGAGTGAGGATGCAGTAGTAGGGTGTTTCTCCCACTGTGTTTTCTTTTGCAGCCTATAAGAGTACCTGAGTTCTCTTTGGACCATGTCAATTTTGTCTTGAGTGTTGTTCAGCTGCTGGGTCAGAGTCTCAGTTCTGGCAACTTTGTCTAATAGCTCAGAATTTGCTGCTTTAATAGTTATTTTGTGTGGGTGTTTCCTTTCCAGTTCCTTTCTGGCTACCTTTTCCAGGTGTTCTTGCTGTTCAGCAGCTGTCAGAGCTTTTTGAAGTCTATTGATTTCCTCCTGTATCTCCATTTTGCTGGGGTCCTTGTGGGTTACCGCTGTGATCTGTTGCTTGAGATCTTTTACCTCCTGTTTCAGACCCATGAGTTTGTGGGCCAGGAAGATGATGACCTTGGTTAGCTTTTTGTAGCCATAACTCTCGCTCGAGTCATTAGTCTGCGGTACTCTTCCCTCAGTGTTCATTTGCTTTCGGCTCAGTAGGTGGTCGTTGTTCCTGGGTAGGGGGTGTTCCTCACAACTCCTGGCCAGCCCTCTTTGGTCTGCATCCTGGGCAGTTAGTCTGAGCATCTGCAACGTTTTGACACCCTGGTGTTGAGAGTAAGGGCTAGAGACTACTACAAGATCAAAACAGAGTGTGTATGCTAAAATAGTTTTGGGTCAGCATATGTTTTGCTGAAAAGGACGTAAACAGGATTTTGATTGATGATTTAAGACTACTGTCAAATTATTGTCCAATTATCACTCAGAATTTGCTGACGGTTCCCCAAACAGGCTTAAACTCTGAGGTATGAAGGAGAAAAGGGAAAAACAGAAGGAAAAGGAGAGCATTTCTATACAGATTATGCTGATTATTTTTGAAAATAAACAAATCAAAAATAGAAATGTCTCTGGTTCCTTGGTTCAGAGAGAACATCAAAACAAAGTGGGCATAACATGTAAATGGATTTAAAGTTAGCTGACTGCTATTATTAAACAGGGTAATCAATCTGAAAATTGTATTTTTTACAAAGGAACAATCAGTAGCACTCGTGATCAACTGATTTGTGTTGGGCAACACACCATGTCTGGTCACAGCTGCTGCGTGTTCAGCTCCCATGCTGTGATTTTGCCATGTGTGTGCCCCGCCCTCCGTATCGCGTTATTCACTGTGCCACTAAAAACACCCCATAACTTAATGATTCATCTCTAGATAGACATTTAAAATGTAATTAAATTTAGATTTAATTAACTAGTAACTGAGAAATAGCATTCAGGAAGGATAGATCTAGATAGTTAAATTCGCTGAGACTAATTGAAGATTGAGAAACATAGAAAAAGAAGAAAAAGGAAGAGAAATGGAAAAATCAGAAACCGGGGATTAGGTTAAATTCAAATTGCTTCACACTGCACACACGCACGCTGTATTTAAGAGCTTCAATTAAAGAGTGTTAACCCCTAATTGTTAAAGCTATTTGGTAGCTTAGCCTAAAATGAACTATGCTAAGTCGTGTTAGCTTAGCTGCTTCAAGTGGTTTGTTTACAACATGCGTGTTGTGCTATGTGAAGTTAGCGCTTCTTGTGACAAGTTGTTGTCACGGTAACCTATGCATGCCAGTGTAATTAACGCAGTATAATGTCTGTCTATGTTAAACAGTCAAAGTTTTAGAACGTGGTGCTTTCAGCCTTCAAGACTTTTTGCATTACCAACGTTTTTACTGTAAGTTAAAACCGGTTTAAACATATTTGTAGTTATGTTTGCCTCACATATGATTACTAAAGTACAGTATTACACCTTTACTTTCACTCAGCGAGTGAAACACAGTAATGGCCACCAGGTTGCTAGGCTTGTATATACTGTATATGCAGTCAAAGTTTAGATGAATTGCTTCAATCTAATTATATACTATAAGGCCTTTATGCTGTAGAAATTGGAGCATCACTCAAATCTACCTTGATATTACTGTACTGAGATTTCTTCTTCAAAGGAACTATTTAAACAATATTGCAATTTTGTGATTTCTTCACTAAAGGATTATTCATTATGGTACAGTTTGGACATGCTGCTGAGCTGATATTCAGACTTACGCTTTGTCAGGACATATTTATGCTTTAATACTGAAATTAGGTTTCTTTGCTAAAATCAGATTAACCTTACACTGATGCCATTAAGCATGAAATACATAAAGACTCTTCCAATCTTAATAGCGGTACCAGTTCAAACCCCCACTTTATCTGCATCTCATCAAGCCAGCAAATAGGGACACAACAGTATCTGAAGTCACGCCCTATTTTAACCTGGGCTTTTAAGTTGACAGTGTTTAAACTCTTAACTTTCGTTTTATCATGCCCGCATTGTCTCCACCAAAATCTGTAGCGAATCAACTCATGACAGGAAATATGAATAATTAACCATAACTAGTTATAATTAACTATTCATATTTTAGATCCGCTGTAGATATTTAGCTGACCTCTCAGGGTCAACTGTCTTGTCAATTCAAGAACGTTAATTTCCTGTTAAAGGAAATAACTTTCTTACTGTACAATTCTATAAGTTTGTAACGTAAATCTGCATGATCAGTGACTCCGGTTATCAGTAAACAATGAACACATCAAGTGTGATACAAGGAAGGTTTTTATAACTACATAACCTTAAACTAGTCTGTACATCCTACAGAAACACATTACTCCGGTCCTAACATACACCACAACAAAACACAACCATACAGTTGGTATAAGGAAAGGGTTAACGTTAGCACTAAAGAAAAACATACAATGACATTATGTAACCATTTTGCATATTCGCCGATCTAGCCTGAGTGAAAACGTCCTATCTTAGTTCAAACACACCTTTGTTAAAAGGTGTAACTGATACTTAATGCAGCAATTAATAAGACTAAGTTTGATACTTGCGTATTTCTTAAAAAGTTTCCTGATGCAATCTTAAGGCCCCAAGATCTTTCTGAAGTTGGTTGATGAGAAAGAGCTAGTTGGAGTCAGAATCACTTGATGAATGAAAAGGACTAGGCCAGAGCCTGGCACGAGCTTTGGTATCCTAGAGCGTTTCTCACATCTTCATCTTAGCATCTGACCGAACCACCGACTGGGCGGGTCACTTGGTGTGTCAGCTTTAAGGTCAGAGACGATCCCCGCCTCTCAAGATGGGCTTATCCAATGAGAAAAGCCGGAATCCCAAGTGGGCGTTTTGAGATCCTGTGGAGTTTATGGCTCTTTGTGTGGAAACATGGTACTTTAGTATCTGGAACTTTGATTGAAAATACTAAAGGTTCTCAGGGCACTAATATATTGCCTACGTACCAACAAATAAGATACATTCTTGTTTAGATCATCATAAGGCGAATTCATAGATACTAAACAAGGTATATGTAAGGTTAAATGAATGAGTGGTTTATCGTAAGCACGCATAAAAATAGTCTATAATACAACAGATAATATACAAGACAGCAATAATATACCCAATGACCTGAAGGATCATTTGTGTTCATTCAAAGAAATGTTTTCCTATGAATTAATTAGTAGAACAGTCCATTTCTCCTGTGCATTTGTACCCCTTGTTTCTGGAGAAAGCAGAATGAGAGCCGGCTCGCATTCCACAAGGTTGTAAATGTATCGGGTTACCATGAAACCAGGGTCTTGTTCGGCGTCCTGGGGTGTTACAAAGTATTTGTGAAATCTAGCTAACAAAATATATATTGTGTGTTGGAGTAGTCCAACCTAACCTGAATAAATTAATAATCATCAATTCCCTATAATTACAAATTAATAATGAATAAATAAATGATAATGTCATTACAATGGTATCCTCCATTATTTCATTTATTTCTATTAATTTGTATTATACAGTGGGGTCCACAAGACCACTTGTCCAAGTTTTTCTATAATAGTTTCATACAATGTTTCTTTGTTTTTAAATTCTTCTAAATCCTTAAAACTTTGTTTACTTCTAGGTTTAAATTAGATTTTCAATCACAGATTTTCTATGTAGTCTCAGAATTTTGGAGCCCACTTTATATTTGATATGATAGTAACTTAATTAAATAGTCTGGAGGGGATTTAGAGCTTGAGTTGACTCTCAAGCCCTTCATCACAGACGGCAAGCCAAATATGTTTACCTTCATCTATCTCAAGGATTATATGAACGTGTGAACTCGTGAATTGCATGTTAACAGCCGTTCTCACCTGACACTAACAAAAAAGCAAAGTGATCTGCATTGTGATGGTCTACTAAATCTGTGATTGTGTGCGATTCTTTCTCTTAGCCCTAAATGATCATACCTGATTAATCCACAGCACTAATCAAGACGCTTGTTGATGAATCAGCTGTGACCGTTATGGGATAAAACAGAGCGTCTCCCTGCAGAGCATTTGCAAAACACCAGATTAACACACTGTCGGATCATCTGTCACAGTATCACCCTTGCTCTGTTCCAGAACCTAGTGAGCAGCCTATGGAAGCAGCATTTTAAGGCATCATTTCACTCTCTATAAGAAAGATGTTCCAAAAGGTTGGCATCTTAATTTGTGCTGCCTCGTTAAGGCCAAATTTTCAATCTGAGAATGCATTGCAATATGTTCAGTGAAAAAAAAAAACAAGATGGTGGGGAAAATAAATATAAATAACAATTATTATATACGTTTTGTGTTTATAATATTATGTTTCATTAAGTACCGAAAATAATCTATAAAATGTAAGTAAAATGGATTATGCACAATATTTGTGTATATTACGCACATTTTATGCTTTTAAGAGTATTGTGCCATCATCTTAGCAACATGCTAACCTTAACTCAATTAAAATTACAAGTAAAATCTCCTACAGTGAGCACATTGCCCATGTAGCGTGTTCTAAATTGGTCACTCGTGCGGTTGCACTGCAGTTTGAAGGCAGCTGCCTATGTAGGAAACAGACAAGATGACAACTCACTAGGTTTTGGAAAAGGGCTCCTATGACTTCCCTGAAGCACTTTCGACTTTACCAACTTTTTTAATATCTGCATGAATGCTCTGATCTCGGATCAGCTCTCTTTTTTTTGCCATTTCCTGCGCTCCTGTTGTTTCTCTGTATGCTAAAACACATTCTTATCTCTGATCATGAACTAAAATAAGAGCTTGTATCTCCTGCTGGTCTCTCTCACATTTAAATTAGCAGGGAAACTTCGCTCTTACTAAGCAACTGCGTGCACCTGACATCACCGGTGCTATAATTGCACCGCTGCTATTCATGTAAAATACTTTTTCACACCTGCACGAATGCCAAGAGAATGTAAGCCCCGCCCCATCTCGATGTAACATGTTGTTCATCGCAGGATGTTGAGGGCAACTGGTGTTCTCACAGTTGTTTATTTTTTTATGTCAATGCAATCTGGCCAATTAAATGAACCTAGAGGTTCCCTCTCACCTCACATCAAGATTGCTACCAAAGATTTATGATGATGAAACTGTGGTAATAGCTATTTTCAGTCCATTGCAAGTGTTTTTTTTTCTGCATCACTGGCAGAATATGTGTATGAGAAAGAAAGATACAGACTGTAAAGTACAGCAGCTGTCACAGTGCCATCAATGGTGTGAAGTAAAACCACTGAAGGAAAATATATATTTCTGAGGCAGGCTATAAAATGTCTCTCTGAGCTGCTCTATAGGGAGCTGGGGGTTATAGCCACCGACTCCAGACTGGAGATAATATAACTGGAAATGTGACAGGATGGGTTATGGGAGCAAAGCATCCAGCATTATAGACATAAATGGCTATGTGTCATGGTGCAGACACATTTGGCTGTTGTGCTTCGCCTGACATTTGTAATGGCTTCAAGACTGTTTGTTTAGACTACGGCAGGATCAGAGAGAGGAAAACAGCAGCCTTAAAGCATTTCCTTCCCATCAGCATGTGGATTACCCGACCGCCATTAGAGTCGATTGCAATGGCGTAAACAGAACTTCATAAGATGGAGATCAAATGCACGCTGCTATTGAGTTGATTTTGCCGGTTTCTGTAAGCTCTTGACAGTCACGCTTCTGCCTGAACTATGCAGGGAACCGTCCGTGGAGCTGACACAGATGAAAGCTGAGCTTTGGTTGTTAGGGGTCTTCAACCAAGCTGAATCACAGTAGCCTGTCATACTGTGGTGGTTGCGAGAGGCTTTTGAGCGGCACCGCTGATGGGGACGTTGATAACCGGGCTCTCACTCACTTTCAACACCAGTCCTCCAACAGTACCTGTCACTGTCAGTGGCAATAAAACTAGGCTTTGGGGTAACCCACTCAGACATAATGTGATCAATCTGGTGGGCAAACAAAGTCGCTTGCCTTATCGAAATGGCTGCCAACTCAACAGCCGTTTGCGTGTAATCCAAGGATGCAATTCACAAAGGTTGACAGCTCGCACAAATGTGCACGCTCACACCTGCAGACATATATAGCACATCTCCTCCATGAACACATGAATAAAAGTCATCTAGATTCATGCTATTAAATGTACACACTGCAATCTAAGTGGCAAACAGATGCAGACTCACTAGCAAAACTCACTTCACATATTTAAGCTAACTAAAGGGCAGCGGTTATGAATAATCTATGAGCTATGTCCCTATAATGACGAGGGGACAAAACAATCAATTTTCTTTATGAAAGAAGGATGAAAATGAGTCAGATTTATCCTTGTCATTATTGAAGATCAAATTAGGAGAAGGAGTGCAAGCTGGCAAGGCTAATTATGGAGAGAAAAGAGAGAGTAAGATGTTTTTGGGGGGAGTAACGTAAGGTTTAATAAATTGAAGATTTTGTCTCCATTATTGCTATGAACATGAGGGAAATACAGGGGGTTGTGCTCATGGAGGCGAGGCATTGTGGAATTTTTGGAGATGGAATGAGAGAGACAAATAAATGGAAGAGAGTAAAAAAATAGGAGAAATATTTGCAGGACCCTCGAGGTAGTAGAGAGAGATGAAAAAATGACAGATGGACAAGCACTTTCTTTAAAGCTATTAGAGTGGGCCACAGCCATGCATTGAGTAAATGTCAGAGAGGAGTTTGATGAAGATAAGCCGAGGGAAGATTTATAGAGCTAGTTGAATAGGGAAGGAACCAATGTCCACTTCTCATCACTGAACCCTCTCACTATCTCGGCTTTCTGTATCTATATCAGACTCACCCAAATTACGTATCTCGCAATCTTGCCTCGATCTCCCCGACTGGGTACATGCAAGGAGACCATAGGGACTGGTGAGATAAAAATAGATCCAGACATAAAATGTTATGCTAATGGTTCCTGGTGTAGCACAGTAAAACAGGTTTGCACTGTCAGTGTAGCAGCAGGGAAGGGAATGAGTACCCCAGTACTTAGAAGTGACAGCAATGATCAATCAAGGAAAATACACTAATTGTGTGATTTTATCAATTAGAAAAATTTCATTTTTAATTTTATAATGGGCTACGGTGACGATTCGGGCAGTACTTTGCAGTCTGAGTTGTTAAAACTGGAACTATATGCTATCCAAAAGCAAAACGCAATGACAAAATAAAATGCATTCGAATTTACAGTAAAAGCAGTTTGCAATTAATTTCAAAGTTCTCAGGTACGATTTGCATTTGACGCAGTCCATCTTAAATCTCTGAGCTGAACCGCTACTGATGATGTATAACTTGTCTCTTTGGATGCGCCTGGTGACACTCATTATATAATGCATTCCTCATTCCTGCTTGTGTCAGAATAAATAGCCTTCACAAAGCAATTTCTTTGCATCTCTTGCAATACATTCACAGCAGACAAAAGCTAGTGCCTTTGCCTGTAAGTTTAAGTGGCACATCCAAAGCAACAAATACATAAATAAAACTGTGACTAGCACCGTCTTATGCTGAGAGTTACAGTAGCAAATGCTAGTATTAAATCAAATGTGTAAACAACTATTATTTGTTCTCTGACGGGAAGGTTTGGCTGAACTATGCACAGATTTGGAGAAAATTCAGTGTGAATACTGTTGTCACATCTAAGAAAATTCAATAAAAAAACTCAGTGTTGGTAGTTTGTAGGACACAAACGGTTGCACTTTCAGTCTGGGGCAGCGACAGCACTGAACACTCTCTTTGGAGACACACAAGAAGCGTTTTTGCGTTCAAAAATATTTAAACGGAGTTCAACTGATGGAGTGGAGAGCATCAAAATGCAGAGGTCTTTAAAAGATGAACTATTTTTTTACTTGACGGGCAGTCCTAAAAACATGGGGTATGGTACAAGATGCTACACTGTCAGAAAAAAGTGTACACCAGCTTGTCACTGGGGCAGTACCCTTGAAGTGACAACTTTGTACCTTGTCCTACCCTAAAAGGTGCATATTAGTATGATAGAATACTAGTCTAACATACACTGTAAAAAAGAGACTACAGATTTTCCAGTTTACAAAACCTTTTCAACAATTTATTTGTTACAGTGTACTAATATGCACCTTTTAGGGGGGTAGACAAGTTTCATAGTTGGCACTGTTACTACTATGAACCTTTTAGAGGTAAAATAGGGTACAACAATGTCCTTTTGAGGGTACTGCCCCATAAGGTACAAGTACAATTTGTGCATGTTTTTTTTCTGAGAGGAGTGTGTAAACAGTAGACCAGACAGAATTTGTTCCATCACCTGCTGTCTTGCCCTAAGTTCTCCAATACCTGAGCAGCCAAATTGACCAAAATTCACAGTGGCAGTTGCAGTCAAAGCATCAGTTAGACATTCAGATAGTACTTAATAGTATTTGCGGGGTGCAGCAGGTCTAAAACCATAATTTCTGGACAAAACGGTAGTTATTGTACTATGTGAGTTTAGTATCTGTCTTAGAGCTCATTTAAAGGTCAGGATTCAGGTAGTGGAGAGAGCTAGAAGACTTCTGGCATTTAGGAATAAAATAAGGATGTTGGGAGAGTGTTGCGGGGCAGGACTAGAAAGTAGAGTGTACTGATGGGCTGATCCTGCACGTGCCTGGCTCTCCATGTGCTCCCTGGCCTCCTGCTGCAAGCAGGATTGATGAGAGTGGTCTGGCCACTAGACACCGGGCCAGATTACAAACACGGCGCTTTGTCTTTGTACACCACAGCTTCTCAGAGCATGGAGGCCCCACATTAATTGGTAGCAGTCCCCCGTAGAGAGAGTCCCCAGCTGTGCAGTTCACTTTCACTTCTCTCGTTCGCCGACTCCTAGTACAACAGTGTCTGAGTAACAGAGGGAGGCAGTGTATATGTGTGTAGAGATGCAGTGGGAGAGTCTCTGCATGCAACTTTGTGAAGTCTGCAATGTTAACAAGATGTAATGAAACACGCTTTGTATAACTGAATCTCACACAGGAAAAAGTGACAGAGAAAAAAGGCTTAAAGGTGCTGTCAGTGGGCAAGTAATTTAAATGCCACACTGAGGAAGGCTTTGAGCCAAAACGTTTGTCTTTTCCCATTAGTAATGAATGTAAAATAAAAGAAAAAAAGAAGATTGTTCTCATGAGTGCAGATCATAATTTCCTATACAAAGTAATTTAAATGCCAAACATAAAATGTTCCTACTAACAGACAAATATCACTAAAATCAGTGTTCTGAGATATAAAGGCTTTTTAACAACCCTAGGCTCTTAAATGGATGGTTCAACCAAAAAGGAAAGTTCTATCATTTACTCGCTCTCGTGTCATTTCAGCCCTGTATTACTTTCATGCTTCTGTGGCACATAAAAGAAGATATATATTTTTTAAAGTTTTGGAATGACATAATGGTGAGTAAATGGTGACAGAATTTTCATTTTTGGGTGAGCTATCCCTTTGTCAGCATGGGGAGTCTGCCGCCTTTGGCCAGTCAGAAAATTTAGAGTCACTTTTTCCGTCAGTCAGTTTGCGTGTTCAAGCTTCCTATCATTAAGGGTTTGAAGCAAGGTGTCTGGCTAAAGAGATCACTATAATTCTGGCTAAGTCTGAAAGAAGTTTGCCCATTTACCACAAATGTACTATTGTTTTACAAGTACAACAGTAACCATATTTAAATATTTGTAATAAAATGTGAATCAGTCTAACACTAAAATATTATTACTATAGTAACATCATGGTTAATTTGCTAAGGCAGTCTTATTCTAGCAGAAGTTAGCAAAACAGTTAACAGCACTTGCATTTGAATATCATGAAGGACAGAATCTTCATCAAAATGCATAAGCATAAGAAGTGCTTGTCCCTCCTTTTCTTAAAAGCACAAATTTGTGTTTCTTTCTTATTTTTTTTTTATTCCCCTCTGGGCTCACCTACAGTAAAGTTGTATCCAGATGAACAACTCTGTTGCCATGACAACGTAACCCTTAAAATGACCATAAAAAAGAACCGCTTAATTTCAGTTTTAAGTTCAAATAATAGAAGAATTAATGTAAGTGCTTTTATTAAAATTATAGGCTTCACATTTCTGCTTTTTACAAAATGGTTTCCTTTTCATTTCCATTGTGACTCAACATTTCCTTGATTTTCACCCCATATTTGCACACTTTTTTTTTTTTAAAGGAAAACTGGGTGTGAATCAATGTTTTGTGATAATCAACATTATACCTTAAATGTTGTCAATTGAGCATAATTTGTATTGAATTCAGAATATTCCTAAAGCAATCATGGGGCAGCAGAGAGGGTGAAATGGGTCCATAGGACAGCGATTAGGTCAGAAGTTTGAAGAGAATCGTGCTGCCTCATTTAGAATCAGAGCTGGACTTAGCACAGACTAGTCAGCTGTGGAAATCATATGAGCCAGATCAGCAAGTGCTCTCTGAGGTTCAGGGACAAAACTCACTTTGATGCTTTCTTGCCACGTTGGTTCTCGTGTCGCATTCCTCTCTCACGACCACTCGCTTTGAGCGCCATCCAGGGAGCCTAGAGAAAGAAAATCGCTTTTGAGTGAGAGTTCTCAGCAGGAACCCATCTGTGTCCGTGAATGTGTGGACTCTAGAGAGGCCCGGCACATTTATTATGCTAAATGTGATTCTTGAATCACAGCGAATGGCTGCTAATGAAGCACACGGGGTGCCTGGGCTACAGTAGGGAGAGCATGCTGTTTATTAGTTGCAACTTCTCTTTCTATCTCTCTGGCTACATTTATATTAATGAATTTTTGCTTTGTGAAGACAAAGAGATAGTACAGATGAGTAAATGGACTTATCAATGGGCTGGATCCATGCTTTCATACAGACGCTTGCTCTGAGGTAGATTAGGATGAAGCCAAGTAAAAGCAAGGTGGAAATATGCATAAATTAAACAGAAATATACTGTATATTGATTATCAACAGCAGGCGAAGAACTAGAATGGAAACAGAGGCGGTATGCAAAATGAGACTAAATGCGAAGACGAGAGTGAGAAAGAGGCGAGGCAGAGGATGGCTATATAGAGGTAAGAATGTAGAGGTTTGACCCAGTTTTGCGACAGACCATGCCGAGTCTCACCAGTCAACCCTGACAATAAATGACCGGGCTGCAAGCTGGGCAGGAGTCTAACAGAAGTACTTCTTGGTGAAGCTTTCGATCCTCCAATTTCTCCCGTTTCAGCGTCCCCTACTGCCACCTTTTTGCTCCAAATCGACCCCCCCTCACCTGCAGAGTGTGCGTGTGTGTATTAATTTGGTGGTCCTTGCGTCGATATTGATGCTAAGCACTTTGTTGCCCTGCTTTTGACTGATTAGGACGTAACCAGAGGCGGACAGTAACTAAGTACTTTTACTTGAGTATTGTAACTAAGTACATTTATTTGAGTATCTGTACTTTACTTGAGTATTGAGAACTTATGACTTTAACTTCACTACAATTGAAAGACAAATATTGTACTTTTCACTCCACTACATTTCTATCAAGATCCTCGAAGTAAAAAGTCGTTACTATGTAGCAGCTTTCAAAGTCAGTGGGTGATTTTTTTCTTCTCTAAAAAGTGACTCTCTTTTTTTTCAGACAGTTTATCAGTAATCACTCTTGTAGGCGACGATAAGAGATTTCCCAGTAATATTTTTTACAGTCAGACTGACCTTTGCAAAATGTGATATTTATTTACAATAATGCAATAATAAGAAGTTAATATTGTGGTATATATTAGACATGATATTGTCTGATTTTGCTAAATTATGTAGGTGAAAATATTACCTATAAAGCCACAGAAGAACTGTTGTGCATCTCCTAATAAAACACAATAGGTGTTGGACTTGAAGCAGCACTGCATAGACTGTTCTGTGTGTGACATTAAAGTACAGCGAGAGCGATTAGACAGCATTTTTTAAATTTTTGGTTTGATGTCAAATAAGTCTTGCTGTTTTTTTTGTTTTTTGTTAAAGCAGTGTTTCATAAGGGCTTGGTTGGTAAAGTTATACATCTACCGAGTTGTGTTTGCTGGATTTTTTTTTCTTCCTTATCCCTCTGTATTTACAGGATTTCACTGTCCACTTTGTTCAAATTTGGATGAATGGCTACACATAGATGTGTGCAATACTTTCAAACTGTGTGAGATCACTAATACCCCCCCACCAATCCTGTTTTTTGTGGGGTGGAGGGTGTTAAATAATTTTGTTTTGATTTGTTGTTTTCCCCCATAGGTTTTTAACATTCTAAAAGCTCTTTATTCCAAATATACTACAAGATAGTCAGTGTATTCAGTAGGTGTAATATATTCTATGTTGCCTCAATAGTATTTCAAGTATTATGTACAACAATAAAACAGTGTATTGACATAAAAAGGAAATTTACTTTTTGTACTTAAGTACTTTTAAAAGCAAGTACTTCTGTACTTTTACTTAGTAAAAATCTGTCTTTACAACTTTTACTTGTAATGGAGTAATGTTTGACCAGCAGTATCTGTACTTTCACTCAAGTAATGGAGTTGAGTTCTTTGTCCGCCTCTGGACGTAACCAGGAAACAGCGATGTTCATGGGACATGTGCAACAACTACACATGAGCCTGACCTACAGAGAGTCTTTCAGGCACAAACAAGAGATGAAGATACAGCTTTCAAGACACTAATAAACATGAAAGGGATAATATACAGTCATTATTGCAAAATAAACCCAACTGGATTATCAGAACCCCAACACAATTGGGTTTATTTTGAGATAATATCAGGCTGACTGCACATTATTTTACCTAATACACTGCTACTTACAGAATATAAAGTATGTAAGAATGAGTGCTCAAAGTAGTAGTTGTTATTATTAATAATGATAAAAATAATCTAAACAATAAAAGTACACAAAGTTATTATTACTATTTATTTATAAACATTCTTTGTAATTCTTTTGTTCAGCAAGTATGCAGTAAATTGAGTGACAGTAAATACTTTTACATTGTAACAATAAAATGTATATTTTAAACAAATTCTGTTGTTTTGAACATTCTGAACTTCTAGAAAATGCATGAAAATTCCCCAAAAAATGTTAAGTAGCACAACTGTTTTCAACATAATAAAAATAAATGTTTCTTGAGCACCAAATATTAGAATGATTTCTGAAGGATCATACTGTTTTTATTCAGTTTTTAATTAAATAAATGTGGCCTTTAAGAGATTTATTTTAAAAACATAAACAATTGTACAGACCCCCATACACCCCCAAAAGTTTTTTTTTTTTTTTTTTTTAAAAAAAAATTTTAAAAATTTTAAAAAGTTGGTAGTATATAATAATTTTTTTATATTATAAACAAAGACCACGGACTTTGCAACACTGATAGTATAAGCAAATATTGGATAATTTTCAGTTATACAGTTTAGGAGTAATTATATAAAATATTTAACTACACATTGCAGTTACATATTCCAAGAATCTGCAATAAATACACTCTTAAAAATAAAGGTGCTTCATGATGCCATAGAAGAACCTTTTTGTCTAAATGGTTCCATAAAGAACCTTTAACATCTGAAAGAACCTTTCTGTCATCACCAAAGTGTCTTTGTGGCAAAGAAGGTTCTTCAGATTATAAAAAGGTAAGAAAGACTGGTTCTTTGTTAACCAAAAATGGTTCTCTATGGCATCGCTTGAACCTTTTGAAGCACCTTTATTTTTAAGAGGGTATACTGTAACAGACTCAAAGAAATCACGCTGATGACACGAAATGCTGTCAAACTGTGAATTTCTGTCCTTTAACACATGCATTACCATCAAATAAATATTCATAAAAGCTCAAGAACAGCTCGCTCACACTATAATCCCATGTTGCATGTTGTCTAGACTTTATCTACACACACTTTCCCTTCTTTTCAGGCTTCGTTTCTCCTGCTCAGATGAGCAAGATGTGATTGTATTCTCAAAGTCAAAGCCACTGTTCACCAGGGATTCACCAAAAGCTTGACAGGATTGTATGTGCTACGTGTGTATTCAGAAATGCCTGTTGGGTTGTGAACACGTGTGCTGGAAAGTCCTCTTGCCCTTGTTGAGGGTCATGCCCCACCACAAACAATCAATCAATGAGCCCTTGAGTTTAGGGGATACACAGCCCACATTCCTTGTCTCCTTCAGGGAAATAAGGACGCATTGTTCCCAGCACAGAGGTACTGTACACAAACACAGCAGGCCCAGATGTCCTATACAGGCGAAAAAAAGCTAAAAAAAAAAAAATAGATTCCTTATCTCGCCAATAACTAGCTGAGACTTTATTAAAAATAAAAATTACATATAACCCAGAGCCACATCATATCACGCACCAGTAACACGTCCACCCACTTTGCGATGGTGTGCGGGGGGGGGGGGGGGGGGGGTCATGTGTCTTCTAAAGTGGCTGCATGCATTACAGCTTACTAGGGTTTGATGTTGCAATACACACTAGTGGTTTAATATTTGAGTACCTACTAGAGGTCTGATGTTTTATTGCTCAGCAGTAGTCTAATGTTCTAGCATTTTAGTACTCATAAAAGGTCTGGCGTTTTAGTGGTCACTAGTGGTCTAGCGTTTGAGCACTCGCTAATGGTCTGATGTTTTAGCATTCAGCAAAGGTCTAATGTTCAGATCAACTCAAAAACACTGTCTGCTTATAGTCTCCAATAAATTTTACATAATAAATTGTAATTGCGTTAATGTTTTGCATAATTTCCATTCTGGCAAAATGATTGTTGGAAGATAAGAGGAGAAATATTAGAACAAAGGAGAGTAAAAATCAATATGTCATTGAGTATTTTAGTTTGCCATTCATCATGAATTACATTGTGGTGGAGGGCAGCACTTTCTGAAATGTCAAGCATGGCAAAAGCAGGTGGGAGCTGACTGTGATTAATCAGTTTTAACCAAAGCAGCATTCGCCATTGACTCTAAAGCGGAGAGAATCATAGGCTTTTAGGCGGTTTTCACACTCGTTTTGATTGCTTGATCCAAACCTGAATTCAATTCCACCCCCACAGGTCACTTATTACAATGTATTATTTGGATTCAATCCATGGTACATTTGCATCATCTGTAAGTATCACCGTGTGTACTAATGGCTGCTGCTTACTGCTGTGGCTATAGGCAACAACTCAGAGAAATAAAACTGAAAGTGTTGCTCACTGTGGCTGGGCAATATACATTTTAAATATTGCATTGATTTTAATGATCTCACCAATAATAAAAACAGTTAATTTCTTTCAATTGACTCTGATTGATTGATTAATTTGCATACTTCATATGATTATTATGCAAAATTAATATTTTGAACATTCCTTTTGAACATTCTGGAATTCTAGAAAATGCATGAAAATTTCAACTTTAATAATAATAGGAAGTCCAGAACATATTAGAATGATTTCTGAAGGATCATGTGACACTGAAGTCTGGAGTAATGGCTGCTGAAAATTAAGCTTTGCCATCACAGGAATAAATTACATTAAAATATATGAAATTGTAATATTTCACAATATTACTGTCTTTATTCAGTTTTAATTAAATAAATGTGGCCTTGGTATGCATAATAGATTACTTTCAAAAACATTAAAAAAATTGTACAGACTCATTCACTTCATACACTTGTGCTGCTTGAGCTTGTGTAATGTAGTACAGCACTCCTAATGAGGAGAGAATGTAATATGGATCCAGATGTGCTCATTATCAACATCTGTGCATGCCAAATATATACTCATAGGAGAGCGGAGAGAGGAAATATTGTAAGCAAATGAGGACACTGATAGCATGCATCAAAAGAGTTCTTCACATGAACAATCTCTTCCAGAAGTGCATCTTGTGAACAGTTTGTTTGGTGTGTTCGGACTGGGTGTGAATCTGTCTTTGGCGTGTGTGCGTGTTTCAGCTCGAAACATGACTCTTCTCTCAAAGGGCAGCCTGGCACTGATCCTGTCTGGCTACGTTCCACCGGCAACATCATCAACATACTTTTATCTCCTAGCCACTCATCTTGATAGATGACTCTTCAAATTTTGCTCTCCAAATTAAATCCTTTGAAATCTCTTTGTTGACTGCTTTATTATTTTGGCTCTCTGGCTCTCTAGCAGTATTAAAAGAATAGTTCACCCTTCTTTCTCGTAACAAAAAAAAAAAAAAAAAAAAGATATATTGAAGTATTTTTTTTTTGCCCATACAATGAAACTCAATGGTGTCTACTGACTTTCACTATCTTCTTTCATGTTCTTTTGTGCTCCACAGAAGAGAGTAAGTCATATAGGTTTGGTTCGACATCAGGGTAATTAAATAGTCATTTATTTCTGAACTATGCCTTTAGCATAGAGATAATACATACAGTAAATGAAGAAAAAAAATAGAGCTGACAAACATAGGGTCATGTAGATCATCTACAGTCTGCATCCTCATATGCTCAATAACTCATTGATGTATATGCTAGCCAGTGTATGCACACCTGAGATAGTGGGTAGAAAGAACCATATGTGTTGTGACACCTTGTCACCTCTGCCTGCCTGAAAGCAGAAGATAAGTGCAGAAAAATTATGGCGGGAGCTGGCGGCGAGGTTGGCGGAATGGAGGGCGAGAAAGTGAGAGAGACAACAGTGGCTAAAGCCATGAAGATACAGACAGATCAACAGATAGAGTGTAGCGTGCCACCTGTGTAATGCTTGGCAGCTGAGAGCTGTATTGTGCTTCTCGCTTTATTTGTTTCCTGAGTTATCTGGAGAGCGGATTTTGGAGGTTCAATCTTGCTGATAATAAAGGGAGGTAATGAGGACTCCAGTAGCAGACAGCTGCAGAGCCAGCAGTAGAGCACATGGGAGCAGCCTCCTTAACACTGTCAGACACACTCTGAGAATAGTAACATGTGTAGTCTACTTTCAGTCACTGGTGTTCAACTGACTACTGGACTGTTGGGGAGTTACACTCATTAGCTATGTTCTGAAACCTAGGGAGCTGCTTCGTGGCCTACCCTAAACATCATGGAAACTCATAACTGAATTGGAATGTTCAACACCGGCAGAAAAAAAAACATTTTTAATATTAAATGAAATAATTGAAAATGTCTCTCACCTTGTCTGCCATCTTGGATTGAGTTTTTCCAACTGAGCTTGCAATTCATTCTTGGTTTGCCTATTAAGGATAAATGAGATGCTGACTTAGAATTTGAAAAAAAACAAGGTATCTTAAGAGGCAGTATAACTAAGATGCATAACTCCCATTAAGCTACCTCTGTAGGCTCAATATAGAATAGAGTTTAATATTGAATGGTGAAATCCAAAATTCCAGACAAGAAAAATGTATGAGACCTGAACAGTCATTTTCATATATTTAAGATTATGGATTACAACAGTGTCCTCTGCAAGTTTGTAAACATTTAAATAAACATACATTACTGTTCAACATTTTTTTTGTTTGTTTGTATTAAAGAAATTGATTTTATTCAGCAAGGATGCATTAAACTTATCAAACGTGACAGTAAAGACATTCATTAAAAATAAATATTTATTTTCCCAGATATTGTCCAAAACCTCACTTTGCTTAGGGCGTTTCCAATCTTTTAAAGGGCAGTGTATATTGAATTTGTCTCATAATGGAAGAAGCAGAAGATACAGAAATATATTAAATTTGGTTATAAAACAAAGCAGACTTCAAGGGTTGACTCTGAAACTCATAAAAATATTTTGGATCTTGAATACTACTCTATGTTTTGTCCGACATGAGTCATTGGCTCTGGGTGCATCACTTGCTCATATTCACACTAATGTTACTTTACCTCTGCAATCCTGAAAGCAGCGGCCTTGTGCTGAGTGCTGACTGGTCTTCAGGCTACAGACTAATTGTAGGCGGTATTAGGTCTGTACAGACTTTCTAAAGGGAGCAGGCATTAGCGAGGCTAAGAGTCTCCCATCGGTTTAACGCTGGACCCAGTCCAGCCCTCCTACCCCTCTGACCGGAGGCTTTGCTCCACTTCCACTTCTATATTTAGATGCTGCTTAAACAGCAAGACTGTGTAGGGTTGCCTCAGTGAAACCGGCTAATATGTACAGCAAAAGCTCAGAGTATGTTGTAATGATGTTAGCCAGACAACCTCTGCAGAGATTGTGTGTGGTCCCGTGCATGGTTTCAACGGCGTTGTCGGATGCACAGAGACGGCACAGCTGGACTCGCATCACATGTCCCGGCTAAGTGAGATAAATGGCACGGTATTCCCTCCTAACTGGAAGCACCGCTAAAAGGCCTCCCACATGCCGTACACTATGTAATGATCACAAACTCTCGCCCCCACACAAGTACGCTCACTCGGCGCACTCACCGGTGTGTGAAGGCTCTTGGAGTGTAAAGTTCTTTTAAGGGAGCCCTAGGGAGACCTTAAGAGATCGCTTTTCCCATCATCCCCAGCCTCTAATGGACTTGTTGTGTGACAGGACAAGAGAGGCCCTTGGAAGTTTCCTAGAAGCATCTTTTTCAGGAGCTGAGGATTTCAAAGGTGCCCCGAGCTGTACTGGTCTTTCTGTGAAAAGGTTAATGCTGTTGATAGGAAAAAGAAGGAGAAGGCAGATCATTGGATGGGGAATAAGATTGCTAGGAGGACTGAACAGATACAAGACCAAGCTATGGCAAGATAAGGTCATGTCCACTTAAATTCAACCCAGGTTTGGAAAAATGTGCTTGCTGGCAACATTTCTAAAAAATTTTGCGACACTTTCAAAGAGAAATTTCCAGGCAAACCATGATCAATTTTATCCAAAACAGTTTAACCTGAATGTGCCAATTTTGGTTGGTATATGTATCACGGCATTTTCAGAATGAACTGTTATAGAGCTTAAAACAACAAGCTTGAAAACAACATACCACCATACCCTAACGACCCTGTTAACAAAAGCAAACGTGAGATAAAACTACATTTTCTGAAGAAACCATGCCATTTTAGCTTGCTTTTGCAAGTGTTTAAGCTATTTTGTCATGACTCGTGTTTTATTGGACTCATACCAAGGCACTCTGCATCACAAGTGCAGCGCTGGCACGGTGCCGCTACAAGCAGGTTGTATCTAAGCAGAAAAATCCTACATATGTCTGGTTTGTGTGATGCAAATGTCAACATGTATTAGCTTACAAATTATGCACTATGGTTAATAAGTTTTGAGGTCATAACATATTATGCAAGAAACTTTGCATCCTTGTCTTATTAATGATATCCGGCCACTTTTAAAATTGATAAGCATCTTGTATGAATTACTGTATTTTATTGTAATACAGTCATTAAAAATGCAATACTATAGGGCAAAAATGTAGTTAGAGGCATGTTTTTCCAATGAGCCTATGTTGCTTTAATTGTACTACAAGACACTGAAAGACCAGCAGAGATATTCAACCAGAGATGAATCCCGGTTCCCTTTCATGGGAACTTCGAACAGCGTCCTCTAGGGGTCGCTATGGGGAACGCATCGTCGTGACCCGTGTCTGAAGCATAAATTTAAAAAACACCAACTCGTTGGCCGGCGAAAGCCATGACGTCACTATACCGCACTACCGGTGCGACTATAGTATAAATAGGCGCCGGGAGTTACACATCATTCTCTTCTTCGTCTTCAGGGACTGTTCTGTTTGAAGCGTGCATTTCAAGGAAAAAGTAAGAGCTATCTATTTATTGTGGCGAGCACTAGTAGAGCATTTAGAAGGTGTGTGCGTCCCCGCCTCCCGTGTCCGCGCTATTTGTACAGCACCAGATGACACACACGATCTATGCTTTGTTTGTTTGGGCGAGGAGCACGCACGCGATGTCATCGAGGGGGCAATCTGCGTGCATTGCGAGTGTTTTTCAATGAAAAAGCTCCGTTCTCGTTTTGTCTCTTTTTTTGAGTAAAGAGGGGCAGCCATCTGCTTCTCGCGGTTCAGGACCCGCCGCTGCTGATGCACGGAGGAGAATGAGCTCGTGGGGTTCTCAGGTGGACCTGGCCGATGGGTTTAGAGAGGGGCTTTCCTTCTCGCGTTCATCGGCGGGGGGCGAGAGACAGCCACTGGAGGATGATGTTCTCTCTCTAACATCATCTGATCCAGGGGCCAGTGCTCTGCTGTGTTCAGCCCAGGAAGAGCAGGAAATGGATGATGAGAGCGAAGAAGCTGAGGCTGAGCCTTCTCAATCCTCCTGCCCTGCGTATGATGAGCTCTTAGAGGTTATGGATCGCGCCACGGCAAAGCTTGACTTGCCGTGGAAGCGGACTAAAGAAGTGACATCGCGAGGTCGTCTCGAGGAACGTTATCTTTCTCTCCATAACCCTCCAGCTCAGGTGAGCCTTACTTTCTTCCTGTTTTCCATACAGAGACTGAGAAGGAATGGCAGAAGCCGTTGTTTCCCCCCTCACTCATCCCGGTGTTCAGTCATACCAGTATGCGAATATCGATGCGGTGCGCGAAAACGGCTATGAGAGAATGCCCCCCGTAGAAGAGACGCTAGCTAGCTATCTATCTATGGGAGAGACATCATCTCTCAAAACTCCCTCCTTGCCATCCATGCCTCTTCAAGCTACATCTAAATTGAATGGCAGGGCATATGCAGCAGCAGGTCAGGCTGTTGCTTCACTGAACACGATGGCGGTGCTCCAAGCATACAAGGCTGATCTGCTGAAAGACCTGGATAAAAGTCAGGGTCTATCCCCTGATGAGGTGGCTGAGTTGCGCCGCACCACGGATCTTGCTCTTCGTGCTACTAAGCATGCTGCCTCTGCCATGGGCAGATCTATGGCGGCGATGGTAGTAACTAGAGGCACGTGGGGTAAACTGTCAGACATCTTGAAAAAGAAAGTGGGTTTTTTCTTCTTTCTTCTCGATGCCCCGTTTTCGCCCTCTGAACTTTTTGGTACATCCGTTGAGACGGTCGTTGAAAGTTCAGGGATGCGAAGGCGCGCTCAGCGGCCTTCAAAACCTTCATTCCAGAAACAAAAAAAAAAAAAAAAAAAACAAAGTTCCAGGTTCCTGAGACCCGAACACCCAGGTCCTGTCCGTCTCGATTTGAGGATCATAGTACAGCCCAGAAGTCAGTGTCCCGAGCTGCGCTCATCCTCCCCGCCTGCGTGTAGTGGTAGTAAGATCTTGGGTCGAAGTTAGGTATGCAGGACCTGAGATTATCCCGACAAGGCCTGTCAGCGCTTTCGGTCCGGATCAGAGTAAACTTAGGTATCCACGCTTTCTCTCAGGGGTGTAACATCTACCCCTTTTCCCTTCTTTCTCCCCCCTTCGTCTAGTCCCTTACCCACGCATCGGGGGGCCCTGCATAACCTGTCTCCTTCTGGAACGATGATTTTTTTAGGTGGTTCTTTCTCTGGGTTAATCATGTTGAGTAACCACCTTAACTGAAGGTCCGGTCCTCTAGAGGCTTTTTCGCCCGATACGAGCTCCAACGCGGAGCCCTTGGTGGTAGTACGATCCAGTCTAAATATGAATGATATAAATATTGTAATTGGCTAGAAACGGTTGTTTGTGTAACCTTCTTGCTTAGTTTTTCTTTGCAGTGTTGTTCCCGTCTCTGAGGTTTCAGAAACCGGGTGCTCGACTTGCAGTTTTTATTTCACTCGTCGAGATATGTCCAGAGGGTAAGTAAGGTTTCGGTTTCATACTTCCTGGGTCATGCGGCCATAACACAGGCTTCCCCTCGCTTGAGGTTTTTGTTTTTGTGATTATCAGGCCCCCGGTGTCACTGCAAAAATTTCCTGGACGTCAGGGCTGGGGTTACGCTTTCATGCTTTTTTTTTTACCCCCCCCTGACTGGTTCTACCGTAACTCCGTGTCCTCTCCTTATTGTTTTTTCCCCCAGCTATCACAGTAGATCCCCTTTTGAGGCCGTCACCCTCTCACCAACTTGAGGGTTTTTTTTATTAGATTTTTTTCATTCTTCTTTCGAGCGTTTATCCTCTCTGAGGAGTTGGATTCCTCACTCAATGGGCTGTCCTCGTGGTAGTATTGAAACAATGCTCCCCTTTTATCAAAAGGGTTACCTGGAATGAGAGTCTGGCTAGACAGCAGTATGCTTACCCCTCTGATTTTTCAAATCATGCTGCAGGTCGAGCCCCCTCACGTTGAGAGCTGGGTTTGTGCTCCCTAAGCCAAGGTAAACTACTGCTAGCCGTTCCTGCATTGGAACATGCTGTAGGCCGAGCCCCCTTCTCGACTGAGACTATGTGTGTTGCTCCCACAGCTAAGTAAATTACTGCTAGCCGTTCCAGCATTGGAATATGCTGTAGGTAGAGCTCCCTTCTCGGATTGAGAACTGGGTGTTTTGCTCCCTCAGCTAAATAACTGCTAGCAGTTCCATTATTGGAACATGCTGTAGGTTGAGCTCTCTCTCCATTGAGAGCTGGATGTTCTCCCCAGCTACAGATTTACTGCTAGCCACACCAGCATTATAGCCTTAGACATAGCATTTGGGGATACGCTATTTCTATCTATAGGCTGCTCTTTCAGGGTGCCACGCGAACCCCTAGAACGGTATTCAAGTGTAGTGCACGTTATGCTTTGCCCCCTTTTCTAAAATCCACATAGCTGGTAAGTGCGCACGTTACTCTTTGCCCACTTTTCTAAAATCCACTTAAGAGGTAAGTGTGCACGTTATGCTTTGCCACCTTTTCTATCTAACAAAAATCCCCGGTATGTTCAAGAGCTACGCGCAAGACTTCGTGCTCTTTCTGAGTGGTTTAAAATCCTGGTTCCGCCTTGGGCATCACTCCTCCTATGTATCATCTGGATACCTACTTTAACAGGGTGTTGCTAGGGGTCTGTTGAGACAGTTCCTTCAGAACATACAAAGAGAAACGTGTGGTAGCCCATGTGTGACAGGCCAAGACTAGTGTGATTCTAGGCTCTTTGTCGTATTCCCTTAAAGGAATCTGTTCCTGATTCCAAGCCTTTGAGCTCTATCCTGGGCCCAGGAGTCCTGGCCCTAACAGGTAAGTTTTTTGGGGTATGTAGCCTAGGCCTTTGGCCTTAGGGGATAATGTCACTGACAGCCGTCGAACCGTCCCAGGGGCAACTCCCTTAAGCTTTGGTAGAGTTGGTTCTTAGTGCTCGCCATGGTTTCTGGCATGCACTCCCCTCTGCATGGCGGCGTGGGTATACCGTTCCCCATATAGCGACCCCTAGAGGACGCAGTTTTAAGTTCCCTTGAAAGGGAACGTCTCATGTTACTTATGTAACCATGGTTCCCTGAGTAGGGCACGAGACACTGCGTCCTCTAGGTTTCATGCCATGCTGCGGACGCAAGCTTCAGACAAAGAAGTGAATGAAATGTGTAGCTCCCCACCGTAGTTATAAAATATTATAAAAATACTATAGTCGCACCGGTATTGACGTCATGGGCTGTCGCCGGCCAACGAGTTGGTTTTTTTTTTTTTTTTTTCAATGTATTCTTCAGGACACGGGTCACGACGAGCGTTCCCCCAATAGCGACCCTAGAGGACGCAGTTTCTCTTTCCCTACTCAGTGAACCATGGTTACATAAGTAACCTGAGACGTTTTCCATTAGATACAGTGGTTCGAGTGGTGGGGGTGGGAAAATTGGAGAATGGGAGCGACAGGGAGAGGCAGACATGTTGATGGAGACCTGGATTGAAAAAGAAGCGTATCAGAGAGGCAATCACAGAGGGACAGTGGGCGTTTGAATTGTCTATTTGAAATTTAATTTGCTGGAAATGGGATGATGGAGCAAAAATAGTCAGAGAAAAAGAGGAGGAAAAAAGAAAAAGAGAGAAAAAGACATTTACAGATGGAGAATGATGTTGCAGTTTGGATTCTTGGCTCATGAAAGATTGGGAATTTCTGTCTTCTTCAGGCGTACAGCTGCCAGGCTATTTAGCATTAGCATCTAAATCAGCCCTGTAGCACTTTGCAAATTCGCCACATATGTCTGCCGACACCCCTTGAACCAGATCCTTAGCCACATAGCGCACCCTATAATTAAGGGATAATAAGTTTGCATAAAAAGTCATGCAGCAGCATTCCTTCAAGGAAGCACAGTGTCTAAATGTAAATGTGCAAATTTTAAACATGGTTAAATATATTTATGGATTCATCTTAGGTCAACGAAGAAGACACACACACACACACACTTAACACTCAAGGTCTGGACAAAGGGCTTTCGGAGTGTAGTATTTTTTTTTTTTTTGCCTCTTTAGCAATTCCCAGTCCTCTGTTCATACCTTAAACTTTTTTTTTTTCCATGTACTCCCTCATCCTCCAGGCACTTCTAGGAGAGGGACAACATAAAATGACAGAACATTCAGATCCGGTGTGCTATTTAGACCCCTAATCTATATCTATCTACATAAATGTGTGTAATTATATAATATATAATATATAGGTGTTTCATAATTTGTATATATGTAGGTAAAAGTACTGACATTATGGCCTATAGTGAACTTTAAAGTGGCTTTCTTTAGTTTTTCATTTACTCATACATTTTATAATAAAAATAAGATATTGTTAATGATATTGAACATAACTTTACTGCTGTCCAGATCGTGTTTGTTTTTTGACAGATTCTTTACCAAAGATGATTTATTTTATCAACAAATCATTTAAACAGGAATTTTTTAATATTCTTTTAAAAATTATTGTCACAAACCTGATCCTTCCTAAATGATCTAATATGCTTTGTGGTGTTTTAAGGAACAGTTATTCTATTATTATCAATATTGAACACAGTGGTTACTTGGGGGGGGGGCGTATTTATTATGTGGACACCATTATCCATAAAACATGTTTTTCAGGATTTTTGATGAATAGAGAGTTTAAAAGATTATAAATAACTTTTTATCAAATATTAAACAACATCAGTTGCTAAATAAAATTAGTAATTATATTCAAATTACATATATAAAAAAACAATTACTGATTCCCAACTTTGAACGTAGTGGTGTGTGTGATGATGTAATAATATATATATATATATATATACAGTATAATAGTATATATAAGATATATATATATGAATATATCTAATAGTAGTTTAAATTTTTTAATTTATTTTTTGAATTTATTAATACATAACGCAATGAACTCTTGCAATTGTTTGCTGTCAATTGTTTTATTTTTTAAATTGTAAAATTCTTTTTTTTTTTTCTAAAGTGAACAAGGTGCTTATTCATTTCCTTTCAAAGACACACACCGATATATGCCACTGCAAAAAATCACGGGCGTTCTTTGTCAGTTGGTCCATGTGCCGGTAACCTTCACTGCAGCACTCCCTCACGCCCTTCCACACCATCAGTCCTTGGTGGTCTCTAAGATGTTACTATGGAAAGTTCCAGTAGGGTCAAAATTGGGTTTAATCTCTCAGGGAATCCATCTATTAGATGTCAGGTCCAGTGTGCTAAGCACGAGGTTCATTTGACCACTGTTTGCATGGCATTCTTGAGCAAGGCGTTTGTCATTGGGTGGCATTTCTCTTCCACCTCGTTTGCTTGATGCAGAGGGTCATTCAGGGGCACGCATTGCATTAAAGGGTCTAGAGAGTTCCTCCAGAATGTTACCCCGGTATCCCCTCAAAATTCCACAAGTATCAGGTTTCCCCCCGATGAACAAATAGAAAGAGGATTATGCCAAGGAAAATCTATGGAAAAAATGTTCTTTGAAAAAACAAAAAAAAAGTTTTTTTTTTTTTTTTATTAGAAATTGTATGATGTATTCATCATCTTTTCATAGATAATTTCTACTAAAGTTTTGATTTAGGAAACACTATTAAACAATGATAAAACCATCAATAATACGTAACATTTTTTCCTGAACAGAATATTGTAACACAACAAAAAGTTTTTCTTCCCTGAGTATTTGGAAGGACAAGGCCTTAGGTCAAGTTCAGTCAAAAAACTACCGGTGGGGTGGTTGGGTTGTTGGTGTTTTTTTTTTTTGTTCCTAAATCAATTTTTTTCCCCTCCAGCTTAGCGCTCCAAAATTTCCATCTTTTCCTTACACAACTAACACATTAAAAAAAAAAAATTCCAAACATATTTTGGGGTATAGTACCACCCTGACATTTGTCATTTCATGTCTCACAAATATCAAAATGCATTTTAATTTTATAAATTGGCATTCCAATCTTGTTCACATTACGCAATATTATATTTTAAGAATTATACACTACTTTGTTTTCACACAGTTTGGGGTCAGTAACTTTGGTATAACTTTTAATTTCAGCAAGGACACAATTATCAAAAGTGACAGTAAAGATATTCATATTGTTACAAAAGATTTCTATTTCAAATAAAGTTGTTCTTTTTTGAAATTTCTATTCATCCAAAAATCCAGAAAAGAGATGATAATAATAACACTGATAATAACAATAATAATAAA
The DNA here is from genome assembly GCA_018155175.1 of Sinocyclocheilus anophthalmus. NCBI lineage: Eukaryota > Metazoa > Chordata > Actinopteri > Cypriniformes > Cyprinidae > Sinocyclocheilus > Sinocyclocheilus anophthalmus. The sequence goes on from JADLZN010010525.1 coordinate 115,362, forward strand.
TGTTTCTTGAGCTCAAATCAGCACATTAGAAGGATTTCTGAAATATCATGTGACACTGAAAACAGGAGTAAAGATGCTGAAAATTCAGCTTAACATCACAGGAATAAATAAAATTTTTAAAATGTATATTAAAATAATAAAACAGTTATTTTAAATTGTAATAATATTTCACAATATTGCTGTTTTTATTACTATATATTTGATCAAGTAAATGGAGGGCATAAGAGATTTATTTTAAAACATTTTTATAAATCTTACCAACCCATAAATAGTTTAAATGTAAAATGCAATTCAATGTAAAATTATTTGGGGTGCAAAGTGTCAAAGTTACTTTTGGGCCCTCGGCACATTTATTTAATTAAAAGATATATCTAACAAACGTCTCTGTCCATTAGCATTGTGACAGTTATTATATAACATAACTTATATAATTACGGAAATATTTGAAAACCTTGTTAAAACCTATACACTTAATTTCATTTTTACACTTTTACACCTATACACTTTAAATACGCTTTATAATTATATTTCATCACATGCAACCAACATACTGATCTTTCTGATGCTTAAAAACTAAGCTAACTAAACTTTTTTGGCTTCAATGACTCTACAGAATCTTTCTATACTTTCAACAAGACTGTTTGTTTTCTGTCTGTAAACATCTCTGATAGGGCCAAGAGCAAGGTACTGCCTATCTCATCAAAGCCTTTGCTATTTAAATCAACCCTGCTCTCAAGTACCCGGCTCATTCTGCCCGAGTTGTGCTTTTCTTCACTGTCATTTCACTCTGCTCCCTCTCGTTCCCTCCTGGCTTCTCTGTCTGGCATATGACTCACAGGCAGTTGGCGCAAAGCGTGTTAGTCTTTATTGCCCTCCCATCGGCTCCCATTGCACTTGGAGTTCTGTTCTCTTTATTGGTGGGTGGTAAGTGTACCGTGTGTGTTATCGCAATGCCGATAGATGATTTTCAGCCCAATCCCACTGTCTGCTCCACACACAGAAGTCAAAAACACACTTGCAGGTTTGCCTTCTTGCCAGGTGCACTGTTTGATCCTCCACATACAGCCAGTCATACACACTCCACTTATTTCATTCATTCTGTTCCTCCCAGTCGCAATTCTCAAACTGTCTGACTGCGGTGTTCCCCAGGGCTCTCTCTCCGCCATAGCCTGATCTAATTTTCTCTCGGTCCTAAAGCAAAATGGATGATAATTAATTGATAACAGATGGATGAGTTAAAACAATGGTGGGTTTTAATAAAGCACCTCTGCACTGGCTGCTGTCACACGCAGCATGAAAAAAGTGGAAGGAAGCCAGAGTCCCAGAGCTCCAGGAGAAAATTAACTTAATGATGCATCATGTTCTGGACAAATGAGTGCCCCCCTCCCTCTCACATTAATAATAATAATAATTTCTGACACACATACTCTACCAGTCAAAAGTTTGGAATTATTATGCATTTTTTATGTTTTTGAAGAAAGGCTGGCTTCATTTGATCAAATATACATAGTAATATTGAGTAATATTATTATAATTTAAAATAACCATTTTCTGTTTTAATATATTTTCAAATAAAATGTATTCCTGTGATGGCAAAGCTGAATTTTCAACAGCCATAGACCTTAGTCAGGGTAGCGCCATATTTAATTCTTAACAGTAACGAAAATGAGGCTGTGAGGAATAGAAGTACAGTGCATATTTACTAGATTGTACTGTGTTAAACAACTCCCGATTGTTTCCTTACAAAATTTTCCTTTCCGAAAAAAAAAATAAAAAAATTCAGTAAACAAAAACTAACATAAAACAGTTTTAAAAAAGTTTTCTCCAGGTGAGTCATGTAAAGACCCCTGGTATGTTCTATCCTAGTCCCCTCACAGCAAGGGTCTATGCAACGTTGCAAAAAGAACATTATTTTGTGTATTGGTGTAATGCAATGTGTTTTACCCGGTTTTAAGGTAAACAAAAACAAAAAAAAAAAAAAAAACACGATTTCCACAACTGTCTTATGGTTGCTCCTCCTCTATTGCCCCGCCTTTCTGAAACGCGGCGATTTTTTACAAAGCTCATCGGTCTGAAAAGTGATGTGTGCTGTGATTGGCCAGCTATCTAGTGCGTTGTGATTGGTCGAATTCCTCTAGCGTGTGACAGAAATGTTACGCCCCCTTACCAGGTTCAGGAAACTTTCCTCTGTAAAATGCACTGCACACACTAGAATATTTGAGTTTGTAAGTTAACTGGACAGTGTTTAAATAAACGTAACATTTTCTGATTTCTGTTCCTCTTTGTGTAAGACCAACAAAGTAAGTGTTGGTTTTCGCCAACAAAACACACAGCGTCTCCACAAGTTACCAAATATGGCGGCGGCAACAATTTACCTACAGCTAAAATAAAAATTTCCCTTCTTTCTTCTTCTTTGTGTATCTACATTGTGTGTGGTTGTTATGCCCATGTGACTTCCAACAGTGGCATAGATATGTGGGGGGCATGTTTAAAACCGAGAGTTGTTTTAGGAGGCATGGGGATCTTTCACCTTTATTACGAAATATCTCTTTTGGTTTTTGAGACCTTTAAATCCTTGCGACCTTTTTTTATGGTCTTCTTGTATGCAACGAACAGCTTTTAACACGTCCAAAGACAAGGAAAATATGAAAATAGCATCATCGACCCCTTAGGTTGTGCTGTATTAAGAACTAAATAAAAAGGCCCAATTTAAAAAAAAAATGCTATTAATAAATGGCATGCAATAAGCAGAGGCGGACAGTAACTAAGTACTTTACTTGAGTATTGTCTTAAGTACCTTTTTTGAGTATCTGGTACTTTACTTGAGTCATTTTATTTTTTTTTTCTTTTTTTTTTTTGTTTCTGGGATTATGCTTTTAACTTCACCTACATTTACAGACAAATATTGTACTTTTTTTCACTCCACACTACCTTTCTATCAAGGTCCTCAAGATAGAAAGTTCGTTACTATGTAAGCAGCTTTTGAAAGAGTCGAGTGTTGATTTTTTTCTTTGCTCTAAAACGTGACCTTTCTTTCTTTCGTTTTTTTCATACGTTTACACTCGTGTAGGGTCTACATGAAGATTATTTTCCCCCTCCGCCCCCAGCATTTTGTTTTAACACTGACCAGTGTTGCCACTGTTTATATGTCTTTAACAACCAATTCAAAATAAGACTTTAGCTAGTGAGTATATTTAGACAACAATATAGATTGCTGATTTGCTAAATTGTTAGGTGAAAATATTAAGTTACCGTATCAGCCCACAGCCGCAACTGTCTGCTGTGCGTCTCCTAATAAAACACAATATGTGTTGGACTTGAAGCAGCACTGCACAAACCGTTCTGTGTATGACACCAAAGTAAACAGCGAGAGCCGATAATTAGACCAACATTTCAATGGTTTTGTTTTTGATGTCAAATTAGTCTTCGCTGTTTTGGGTGGCCTTTTTTTTCTTTTGTAAAGCAGTGTTGCTGGTAGTAACAGTTATACTCTACAGTTGTGTGCTCGTGGTTTTTAAATGCAGGTTTAGATTTTGTTTTTTTCTTTTCTTCCTGTATACTCTGATTTTCCGGATTTCACTGTCCACCAAAAATCGTTTAAATGTGGATGAATTGTTACAGCATGATTTGTGCACAGACGTCAATACCTGTGGTGAAGATTCACTAACATCTTTTTTTTGAGGGGGTGGTAGGGGTTAAATATTTTTTGTTTTTTTGGTTGTTTTTTTTTTCCCCCCACTAGGTGTTTTACATTCTAAAAGCTCTTTTTTCCAAATATACTACAAGCTAGTCAGTATTTTCAGCAGGTGTAATGTATTCTAAGTGGCTTCAGAAGTATTGCCTGAACTACGTACAAAAATAAAACAGTGCATTGACATAAAAACGGAAATTTACTTTTGGTACTTAAGTACTTTTTAAAAGCAAGTACTTCTGTACGTTTACTTAAGTAAAAATCTGTCTTTAAAACTTTTACTTGTAATGGAGTAATATTTGACCAGCATAATCTGTACTTTCACTTAAGTAATGGAGTTGAGTACTTTGGTCCGCCCTAGCTCTGCTCACAATCAACTAATTAATAGCTAAAATTGGGTCCTTAAAATAAAGTGTTACCAAGATTATAAATGTCCTTGCACTTGCTCATTTTCATCATTCTCATGCATCCTCCTGTCCTAAACTTAAACACACGCACCACCACCATGCCACACACACACACACACACACACACACCCACACACACACACACACACACCACCCACCACCATCACACACGCACACACACACACTACACACACCCACAACACACACACACACCCACAGTGCAGATGATTTCCCCTGTACGACTTAATGAGGTCCAAACTTTTTGCCCGTCATGTTGTCATTTCATCCCTGTTTCTCACCTTCAGTCAAGCAACTTGGTATTCTTCTTTACAGCCACTTTATTTGTCTGTTTTATTCAGTGATTGTATTTTCCTGTTCATTTAACGTGGTCAACGCGCGCTCCCCAGTCCTTGTTAGGTTTGCTGTGGGCCGCGTGTCCGCACTTCTCAGGCTTGAGAGCTCATTAGATAAATTTGGCCTTTTTCTTGGACGCTGCTCTCACTGTCCGAGCACTGTAGTTAAACAGTGGGCCACGGTGGATCATTGCAGGCATTGTTATTTATTACAAAGGTCACTCGAATCAACACAAATGTCACTGCAAAGTCTCTCATAGTGCCTTCCAGTGCCAAAGGTTGCAGCTACAACAGATTTTACCAGATACACATAATACCCATCTTACCCTCTCTGCTCCTTCTGAGTTATTACTTTATTACTCTGTAAAAAAAAAAAAACTATTGCTTTTATTCAGCACACTGGGAGTTTTGAGTCTAGGAAATGTGGATTACGTTGGATCTACTTTAAAACATGTTAGATCAACAATATTCTTTAAATGTTGTTTCAATTAGTCTAACTAAGTTGTCTGAACTAACAACTGCATATTGCTAATTTGTTAATGGTCAGATTGCATTGCAGCATGAATAAATTTAGTGGGTTGCTGTTTTAGGATTATTGTTGTGCTGTTGACTGACTTTATTTGTGCTGCTGTTGTTGTTTTTTTCTTCACTGTTAATTATTTGCAGTTGTTCCAAACCTCCAAATGACTTTCTTTATCCTATGGAACACAAAAGGACACATTTTGAAAAATGCCTGTTTTTTTTGTTGTCTTTCTGTATTTATTTAGATGCTTTTGCTTTCTCACAACACAAACACAAAACAAAGAACTACTGTGAAAAAACAAATTTTGAATAGTTGATGCATACAAAGAGAAATTATCATTGGACAGGTTATGCTGTTACAAAATGCAAATTTGTAAATGTTTGAGTCATTCATTAACAGGTATAGACTAAAATAATAAGATAGTTTTCCATATTAGCAGTAGTACTACCATTATAAGTTATAAAAAAAGGTAACACTTTATTTCGATAGTCCACTTTAGACATTCTACTAACAGTAAGTAACTTTGCAACTACATGTCAACTAGCAGTTAGTAGAGTATTAGTAAACTATCTGCTTAATATCTTCTAACACTTTCTTTGTCAACATTCTACTAACCCTAAACCTACCCTGTCTACTCTGAGAGTTAGTAGACATGTAGTTGCAAATGAATGAGATTAGTTGACATTTAGTTTTTTTTTTTTTGACATGTGTTACAAAGTTACTTATAGTTAATAGAATGTCTAAAGTGGACTATCGAAATAAAGTGTAACCTAAAAAATAAATGGTTTGTGTATTAATAGAATAAAATACCACAGATAAGTGATTATTCTGGAGTATATTGTCACCATTAAATAATACGTTTTGTCACATTTTATTATCCTCTTTTGTTTCATTTCGGTTGGGTGAAAAAAAAAACCTATCCCTTTCAACAAAAATAAACTTACATATCTGGTTGATTTATCTATGTGCATTAATACAATGAATATGTCAATATTATAAATACAATTATGATAGATCAAATGTGTCTATTTTAATAGAAAATTTGCTGAATGAGAATTTACTGGCTGGACAAGACATTTTAAAATTAGAGGCAAATTCAAATATGAACAAACTAATGATACCCCAGTCCCAGACAACTTTACTAAAATGTACGAGAACTTAAAAATATGAATGTATCAACCTGCCTTAAAATTGACACTTCTCTCAACAATGTATTTCTTTATGTATTAATTTATTTTCTCAGTGAGAAAGGCTGTATTAAAACAAAATAGATTTCACCTGTAATATAAATGTAACCTGTCAAATATATCCTTGCATGGACTGTTACCTAAATGAGCATTCCTTTGAGCTCTAATAGGTGATGATTTAGGAATATTTTCTGTTTTTGAAGCATGCATTGCTTTGCCTCAGTGCAAAGAAACTAGGATTTAAGGTCAGTTAGCACATACTGTATTTACTCTGGATACAATAATAAAATTGTGATCACTTGCTGTAAATGGATGAGATCTATTATTGAGGTCTCGCTCCTCTGATCTCCAATTCCATCCTGAGCCAACGCACCCTGTTGTGAAAGCCAGTCGCAAAGGAAATTTAATCACAAGAATCAGTAGCAGTTGGATTATTTCCTAGCATAACAGTATCATGCCAGTGTGATGAGTTTTCCAAAAGGTCCATTATGTGGAAAATGTGGAGCATTGATATTGCTTGGGTGTCATTATGGATTGCACTATACAGTATATACATAGATGCAGACCATTGTAGCCGTAATATCTCATAACATTATCTAATGATGGTGGTAAATGATAAATAAAGCCTATTATAGTGAGTTATGGCTATAGAAAATACTTTCATCCAGCAGTAAATATGCCCTCTTTAATTTGAACTTCCTGTACGTGCCTATGAATGCTCTGTGAAGTCAGAAGGCACATTATGCCATGCTTTTTTTCTCAAGCAAAGCTCATAGTTCTCAGCAAATTACATTTTTGCCCCTGAAAGGAAAGTAAGGCTAGGGAAAATGTTTCCACTGAATCTTGGTTAACCGAGCAATGTAGCCAGTTGATCAATTTACAGTCATGCAACTATAACACTGCATGAACACATATTATGTAATACAGCAAACATCAGATTAGATATATTACCAGAAGTTCAACATCAATTATAAGACAAACTACTTCCAAATGATCCTACAGTTCAGAGTAATTAAACATTACTTTCTAACTCATCTAATGAGAAGCTGATTGAATTTAGATTTGTGATTATTAAAATACAAGGCACTACAGACATTTCTGTCAGATTCGACTTCTCTTTGTGGAAAAATCTAATGGCTTTGCAGGGAGAAAAATATATTAATAAAATGATATAACTACTGAAAAAACTACTGAATCACTGAACAATAATAAGACAAATTAAACAATTTTGTGCTGCACCAGATAAGCAACAGATTGGAGGACTCTATAGGTAATATCTTGGTTCTAAAAATCATAATAATGTGAACTTAAATTCAAAGGGGTCTTGAAGGATGTCTTAAAGCTTTGTAATGTTCCAGAAAGATTAGCACCTAAGTAAGTATGACTCATTTGAAAACCCATTCCACTTTCCCTTTCTGTTCTGACAGTGCTGAATAATTGATTGCTTTTCTCACTGAAGTGGTGCCATTGAACAGGTACACTGGGGGAAATGGGTCATTGCTACATTCAGAAGAAATAAACTCTGCCTTTTTTATTTTTTGATCACAAACCAAAGAAATAACAAGGAGTCCAACCCACAAGACTGAACCTATTCTAGTTCAGATTGGAGAATGATAACTTTAAAACACTGAAAGGGTTACCAAGTTGTTTACAGTTCCCATCTATGGTTCCATGAAGATTTAAAATCATAAAAGGGCTTCAAATTGATCCTTTATATACGTATTAGTAGTTTTAAGTACCTTTCATCATCTTAAATCCAGTAAATAAGAACAATTTTGTACAAATCAGTTGAGTGAATGAATTAATGACTCATAAAACCACATTTTGTTCCTGTATAAATCAGTCTTTTGAATGAATCATTTGAATTATGAGCGGAATAAAGTAAATTAAATCATCACTTGAATCAGCATTTTTGGAATAAACTGGTTGAATGAATGATTCAATGAATTGTGTGTGTGTACTCATACCGTGATGTTATGCCACCTATTCCTATGTAGCAAGATCTGAAACAACAGAAACACAAAGACAAACATAATCCTGCCATATAACACAATACGATAAACTACAGATAAAGACTGACAGTGATAAAATGTCAACAGTTCCATATTGTTACTGGTCTGTACCCTGAAATGGAAAAAGCCCAACTATTACCATTCTAATAGTTCCAGATTAACAAGAAAAATACTCCAGAATTCTTTGTTGCCTCCAGGCCAGCTGCTTTGATTTTGAAATTAGAGTTGGCGTCATGGTGGGTGACTCTGTGAGTAGGGAGGGTGTGTGATTAAGGCAGCATGAAAAAGCTCCTGCCATTGCTAAGCAGACAGAAGACCTCCAACTAGCCAGCAGTGGCTCTCCTTCAACATATTCCTCTCACATACTGAGACATCAACCATTTAGTCTCCAGCATTTTATAAACAGCCTAGCAGGTTTTGTCAAGTGACGCTCACAATCACCTGTCCCTCTTTTTCTTCCTTTTCTCTCCTGCATGTTGCCATGTGCAGCTGTCAGATATTCTATCTCTCTGTTACTCTCGGCCTCCTCACTGTTACTGTTCATTATTGGTCTTCCAATTTCTCTCTCTGTTTTCTTTTCTCCCTGCCAATATCCCTTCATTCTTCTTTTTTCCATTATGTAGTATAGTCCAGGGGGTTAGTTGGCCGGTTAGCGTGGCCCTGTAGATGCTGTAGTAGCTACACACTCTGAGAAGGGGAAAAGTATCTTTCTCTATTGACAGCTATTCAAATGTAGACTTGTGATTAGCCAAATTACATTTACAGCACAGATGATTAAGAACTGATTATCATTGCATTCTAATGGCTAGTATTGTCCAGATAGTATAGACTTTCTTAGTATATTTCTTGGGTATTGCATGCCATACTACTACCACCTTTGGTGTTGCATACCAGTACCACTATGCTTTAAATTATGCATACTATGCAAAATCACCAACTTCTGCTATGCATGACATATCCAGATGACCTACTACATTTGCCACAAACTGCAGTATGCAGGCAGAGCATGTGTACAATACTCTATCCCACAATGAATTACAGACTGATTGTCCTATAATTTCTAGAGTAAAACGATGTAAATGTTTCAAATCTTTTTTGACACATACTTTATTGGACTGGCTATCTATCTATCTATCTATCTATCTATCTATCTATCTATCTATCTATCTATCTATCTATCTATCTTATTTGACACTTGATACATAGCAAGATATTTTCAGATTTTTTAAAAATAGTAAGCAGTGTACAGTGAACTGCCAGTAATGTGCTGCAAATTTCTGAGACCCCATTTGTAGCAGGATGTAAATTTTGTTTTTTTTTGTTTTTGACATGGCATTTCACCAAAATGGCATCTTTAATTTTTTTGAATTTGTGTCATTTAAAAAAAAAAACTGTCAATCAATGTCTTGTTTTCTAGCAGCATCATTTCGCTTTTACGCATGTGAAAGTGATTCCAGCCTAAAAGTGATTATTTCCTTTTCAATGTAAAGATGTCTCTTAATCTTACCAGAATTTCATTGGTTGCAGCAAGCTACATCGCATGCAATAAACAGTATGCTAGTTTTCATTCCGAACACTGCCTCACTTTTATCTGTCCTGCTGTTTAACTTCCTGAATGTTGTAGTTTGGTTCAGGTAGAGTGGAACCCCCCTCCTCTCTGTCTCTGTTTCTCTATCTCTGCTTTCTTTCTTTCTCCAGTAAGTATTCAGATCACACTTGCCTGTCTAATTAGAGCGAGGCAACGAGAAAGAAAACGAGAGGGCTTTCTCCCTTATCACCATTCTTACCCTCGGTCCTCTCCTCCTCCTTTCTTTCTCTCTCTCCCACTCATTTCATTCTATCAGCTGTCTCACAAGCAGATTTTGCTAATTGATTCTTTAAGAGCCCTTTAATTTCAAATGACTTTCTGCATTCATTGTTCTGGAAATGTCTATATATAAATATATGTTCACTAACAATCATGATGCCACTCCTCACTAAGGACACATAAAATAAGAGATCAAGTGGAATATTTATGGAGAGGTGTGTATACAATACTGTTTTCTTTGCTATTTTAATACATCTACACTTTTGACTTATGTTTTTCTGTATAACGATTCAAAACTATTTATACCTATGCACATTTTAGTCTGTATACAAAAAAAGCATAAGTCAGATGTTCCTCCTACTGCAATGAAATTAAATGCAGAGCACATGAGGAAAATGAAAATGAAAATGAAAATGGTCATTTACTCTCCTTCATGTTGTTCCAGTATGATTTTCTTTTCTGTTGAACACAGAAGCTGATGTTTAGCATAGTGTCCAAGCTGATATTTTAAATAAAATACAAGTACGTTGTGACTGTGGCTATCAAGCAAGATTATCATTGAACAATGAATCAAATTTCAGCCAGATCATCATCCAAAACTACTGTAGCATATGACTTAAGATTTACTGTGCAAGTCATATAAACTGCAGGTATGATACTTAAAGGTGCAATATGTAAGATTTTTTTATTAAAATATCCAAAAACCACTAGAACAGTGTTATATATTTTGCTGACTTGTGTACATTATCCCAAATGTTTCGAAGAATGTTTAAATCCAGATAAATAAGCAATTTAACTAGTGACATGGACCGTGTCTATAGTGTCATTGTGTCACCTGCCAATGACGTCATAACCCCTCAATTTCCGGTTTTGTTTTGTAGAAAACATGGAAACACCAAAGACTCTTTAATATGTTGTGTGTTTTATTAGACAGGTGGCGACCGCACAGAGTAGCATCATAACAGAACTTTCAAACGTATCTAGTATGATAAAACAGAGCTGCTTTACCCCACATACGCATGACCGGAAGGAGCGGAAGCGCTAAAGTGTGGCATGATAAAAGCTCCGCTGCTTTCGAGCCGTGTGTCACTCTCATCTCTCATTAGCAATTGTTTCAGTGGCCTCGTTTTGCTTCGACAGCTTTCTGCTGCCTCGCTTCATACTACATTGTTAATAAAGCTTTAATACATTAGCTCATCCATGAACATGAATCCCGTCGGATTGCGTCGGCTGTGGGGATGAAGACGACAACTCCAATGATTCCACACTCAGTCACGGCGTCATCAAACTACACCTCTGTTTCTTTGTTTGTTTTGAATATGCGCCCTCTAGCGGTGAAAACTTACATATTGTACCTTTGATGCTGTTCTTGTGTCCTTTTGGAGCGTGACAGCCCCATTATTTGGATGCTTGCACATTCTGCAAAACTTTGTGTTTAACAGAAGAAATAAAGTCATACAGATTTGGAGTTAATGATAATTTTAGAGGGACAGTCCACCAGCAAACAGCTTTGGTCATTGACTTCCATTGTATATTTTTTGTTTTGTTCATACAATTGAACTTAATGGCAACCGAAACTATTTAGTCAGCAACATTCTTCGAAATATCTTCTTTTGTGTTTCACAGAGATAAAAAGTCTGCTTTGAACGAAACAAGTGATTTGGAACAACATGAGGGCCATAATTTTCATTTTTGAGTGTACTATTCCTTTATATCTTCTGCTTTTTTCCCCTGAGAATTAGAAACTAGTTATCTCACATTCTCTAGGGTTTCTTAGCAAATCTCAACAATGTCACAGGTTTGTGATGACAGTCTGCGAGGTCAGAGATTTATATATGAACTCAAACACTTTCAAATTATCTGAGTTGTGCTTTCCACATAAATGTTGTAGCTCTATACTCTCGCTATGCCAACAACTGCCTAATTTTATATACATTTTTAATCATTTTAGCAGAAACATGAGGCAAAGTTAAAGAAAAATCACTGAGAACTCCATTAAGAACCGTGATTCCAAGATATGCTATCGATCACAGAACCAGGAACTCTGACACAGAGATCAGACCTTATTGGCTGCTGTGAAACAGAGATTTTCCTACACGCTCGCAACAATAGCTCTCTCGCTCTCTTCTATTTTATTATCCATCTCACTCTCTCTCTTTTGCACCTATTGTGCAGGCTGATCAATAATTGAGCAAAGTTTCATCAAATCCAGGTCTGTTTTTCATAGGGCTTGTCTGTTTGAGTACACACTGAGATGCGAGAGGAGAGTGAGCTTGTGGACAGAGTCTCCCGGAAGTCTCTTTGATCTACCACATACTGCTACAGGGGATTCTACAGCAGAGCTCACCACACACTCTCCATCATACAACCCCAACATACAACATGTTACGCTCTCTGACAGTTCCACACCAGCACTGAAGATTCACCCTTCCTTACAAACCCGACCCCATACGACACATCCCTCAGAGTCCGGATTATCGTACAACATACTCCATTCAAAAGAAATACCTTACATCCCATTCAGAACATGTTCCCAAAAGGGTCTCCATATGCTGCTGATCTTCAGCGCACACACTTTCTCCCACCCTTTCTTTAAAATCTCTGTAAGCAGGCTCCCTGGATCGCTCGGCTCATTCATAATGAAATCTGGTGTATGACGGGGCTGGATTAAAGCCGCAGCCAGGGCCGTGCACACGCTGTGGTCAGGGCTCCCGGCTGTTCCCCCTCTTCGTCTCCATCTCATGAAGAGCAAAGATGTGACCCGCTGTGATCAGTCAGGCTTAATATGAAAAATTCAATCAGCCCTTCGCAGGATGCTCGACTCGGCCGTGCCACCGACTGACAGCCATGCATGCAGAGAAACAAGAGAGAATGAAGGTATAAAGAAAGACGGCGACATTAATGAATCAATTATTAATTGCTCTTTCAAACACATCCAAGGCTTTGCATTTGGCAGACACATTCATCCAAAATGGTGTATTCAAGGTATATTTTAGCAATAAATGTGTCAGGAATCCAACCTACGGCATGTAGAGCTATATGAATGCTTTTGTTTGGAGATATGAAATATTCATGAGGCAGTGCAGCATTTGAAGCTTGTTTGTGCATGTCAACATGTGTTAGCACCTAAACAAAATACAGCAAGTTCCTTTTGCAGGTAGAGCTCATCACGTATAGTGTGGATAAATGATTCAGGTTGTTGATATCTTAAACTGACCTCCTTAGGCGAGCAGGAGTGAGTAAACAGTCATATTTTATTTCGCAAGTTGCTCCATCTCTGAAATCAGTAAAATCTATTTGGTTGCCATATCAGTTCTTGATCGTTTCCCTCCCTTGCTGCCCACATCCCCTTCCCATCCTCCCTTTCTTTCTCCTGGCCCTCTCCCTCTCATATTAATTGATGTTGTCTCACTTCATTTGAGCCATTTTGTGTTGCTGGAGAATTTCAAACTAATTTTCTCAGCTTGTTGCATAGCTGTTCATTTCAACCTCCACTGTCACCCATAAAAAGCTATTCAATTTTAAAGCACAAATCAGATTTCTCCCCAATACTCTGAAACATTTTGCTCAGGCCAATAACCTTGGCAAAAAACAAGAGGCCGTTAACATCGCCTACTATTATGTGCGCCGCTAATGCAAACCACTAATTACAGGGCTTCTTCTACCCATAACTTTAACCTTAATTGCAGTTTCTCATCCAAACCATCAACCCTGACTACTGTGGAATTATATATCTGGTTGATGAGGTCTTATTCACTGCGATTACCACTGTGATTTACATCTGGGTAGCGCTTTGTTGTATAAATATGTGGAAGGCACTCAGTCAAAGGTCAGTTATTTAGAAGCTTTTGTTTGAAATAACAGTTTTGGGCAAATTGGGCACTAAATGAAATGAAATGATCAAAAATGATGTATGACAGCATTTTTGGACCAATACTTTCTGACTGTTGATTTTACCGTGCAGCGTTCTGGGTATCTGCCATGTTTACACTCTGTAATTCAACTTTGGGAAGCGCATTATAGTAAGGTAATGGGTGCATTTAAATTTCATGCAGAGCACGTCAAAGGATTCTCCACACTGACACCGTTCAGAGGCGAATTAGTATCCAGTGACTCCAGCCAGGAGCGGTTATTTTGTTAAACTACACTGAACAAAATTATAAACGCAACACTTTTGTTTTTGCTACCATTTTTAATGAGCTGAACTCAAGGATCTAAGACTTTTTCTATGTACTCAAAAGGCCTATTTCTCTCAAATATTGTTCACAAATCTGTCTAAATCTGTGTTAGTGAGCACTTCTCCTTTGCTGAGATAATCCATTCACCTCACAGGTGTGGCATATCAAGATGCTGATTAGACAGCAGGATTATTGCACAGGTGTGCCTTAGGGTGGCCACAATAAAAGGCCACTCTAAAATGTACAGCACAATGCCACAGATGTCGCAATTTTGAGGGAGTGTGCTATTGGCATGCTGACTGCAGGAATGTCCACCAGAGCTGTTGCCCGTTAATTTAATGTTCATTTCTCTACCATAAGCATTCTCCAAAGGCGTTTCAGAGAATTTGGTTGTACATCCAACCGGCCTCACAACCGCAGACCACGTGTAACCACACCAGCCCAGAACCTCCACATCTAGCATCTTCACCTCCAAGATCATCTGAGACCAGCCACCCACACAGCTGCTGCAACAATCGGTTTGCATAACAAAAGAATTTCTGCACAAACTGTCAGAAACCGGCTCAGGGAAGCTCATCTGCATGCTCGTCGTCCTCTTCGGGGTCTCGACCTGACTGCAGTTCGGCGTCGTAACTGACTTGAGTGGAAACTGCTCAACATTTCGATGGCGTCTGGCACTTTGGAGAGGTGTTCTCTCATGGATGAATCCTGGTTTTCACTGTACAAGGCAGATGGCAGACAGCATGTATGGCGTCGTGTGGGTGAGCGGTTTTGCTGATGGCAACGTTGTGGATCGAGTGGCCTATGGTGGCGGTGGGGTTATGGTATGGGCAGCCATATGGTTTGGACAACGAACACAGGTGCATTTTATTGATGGCATTTTGAATGCACAGAGATACCGTGGTGAGATCCTGAGGCCCATTGTTGTGCCTTTCATCCACGACCATCACCTCATGTTGGAGCATGATAATGCACGGCCCCATATTGCAAGAATCTGTACACAATCCTGGAAGCTGAAAACATCCCAGTTGTTGCATGGCCAGCATATTCACCGGACATGTCACCTATTGAGCATGTTTGAGATGCTCTGGATAGACGTATACGACAGCGTGTTCCAGTTCCTGCCAATATCCAGCAACTCGCACAGCCATTGAAGAGGAGTGGATCAACATTTCACAGGCCACAATCAACAACCTGATCAACTCTAAGCGAAGGAGATGTGTTGCACTGCGTGAATCAAATGGTCCACACCCGGGGCCTCATTTATAAAACGTCGACACAAAATCCACCGGCAACGTCATATTTATATAAAACGGTCCTTTGGTCAGGTCTGAGCAGACGTGCGCACTTTTGTTTGCCAGAGTGCTTCCGGTTTTTGGAAATATAAGCCATTCTTTGCCGCTGGTAAAAGATTTGACATTTTCAGGCGTTCTCTGTATAAGTCTAGGACATTAATTAGACTTGTTTACAGGCCGGATAGCGGAACTTTTAGCTGGGCACATTTCAAGATCATTGCATCTATAGATTTCCATCTAAAGAGAGGCTACGCACATTGTCTGTCTTACGTTCGTTCTATGAATCCCACATACGCACTTGAGACATTATCGTAAAATCAAATTTAGGATTCTTTCTACTCAGTATTTTATAAATGAGGGCCCTGATACTGACTGGTTTTCGGACCCCCCCAGACCCCCCAATACAGTAAAACTGCACATTTTAGAGAGGCCTTTTATTGTGGCCAGCCTAAGGTACACCTGTGCAATAATCATGCTGTCTAATCAGCATCTTGATATGCCACACCTGTGAGGTGGATGGATTATCTAGGCAAAGGAGAAGTGCTCACTAACACATATTTAGACAGATTTTTGAACAATATTTAAGAGAAATAGGCCTTTTGTGTACATAGAAAAAAGTCTTAGATCTTTGAGTTCAGCTCATGAAATGCCAAATGATTCACACTAAATTTGCTTTCAAACTCCTGTCCTAAACCCAAGCCTCTGCTTGAGTGAGATGGGTGGAGTGGCTGGGGAGGTGTCCTGACAGCCAGCTTGAGCTGGTTAAGTGATGGAGTGGAAGAGGAGGATCAAAGTACTGAGAGCTTTCCCTGGCAGGGAGAAGCAGCCTCGTCCCAGCGTGTGGCATGTGTTCTGAAAAAAAAGGAACATAGCTCAATGATGCTGCTGCTGTTGTTGTTGATGTGGAGCGATTCCACACAAGTTGTCACCCCGTTTTGATATGGCATTTTAAGGAGAACCAACCATCCACCCTCCTACAGCAAAAGAGCGCTGGATGTGGGGAGGTGGCACCGCTGTGACCGCTGTGCCAGCTTTCTCCCAGCCACCCTCTGAGACTGTCATCTGAAAGATTTATACATTTCACATAGCTGGGGCAAAGAGTCACTAATGCAGTTTTTAACGTCACACACTGACTGCATAGTCATTCTAACTTAGGAATAAAATTAATTCAGTCTGAGGCCCTATATCTTAATTCACTTACTAAAGTCTTCCCTGGTGGATGTCAGGTCATGGAACAGCAGTTAGCGTATGTGCTCTAAACACACTGGATCCATGGAGATAATTTCTCTCTCAGTAAAAATATCCAGTCACTCTCAAAAGCTTTTTAAAAATTGTAATCTGAATACATAAAATAAAATATTTAAAAAAATTCTAAGGTGGTTTGTCACCATTAATTTAATATTATCAATTTTCATTATTTAATAATATTTAAATTTTTTTTATGTTTTCAAAGTAAAAAAAGCGGCATTAATAACATTAAATCTTTTGGAACACAATACCTTCCGTACTATCCTTTCACTTTTGATCAATTTAATCTCCCGCTTTTTTTTTTTGAACTGTAGAGGAAATATATTTTGAACTTACAAGTGTTTAGGCTGTCAACTTGATCATGCTGTACATTCTTATTTGGAATGGGAGTCATTCTAATCCTAGCTTTCTCAGACTAGAATCAGCATGCAACCTAAGACAGTTACAAATGGCTATATTTTTTCCCATGAGTACATGATTCAGAAAGAGCAGAGGTCTGATTTGATGCAGGCCTGGGGGTGTGTTGCTTCGCCTTATGGCCCTGTGAGCTGTAATAGATTGGAAATGTAAAAGAAATGGCCATGCTTTTACTAACATGCGTTCACATTTCAGCAATAATGGCATCATACAAAGACCAGCATTCTATTACATTCCAATAAAATGCAAGAGAGACACCCATGCAGGTAATTGGTTCATAACATTTGAAACATTTGCCAGAGCAAAAACAATATCAGAGATTGGAAACATGACACCACTGAAACAAGGGAATGAACCCTGTCCTCCTCACTTATTATTGCCATTTGTCAAGTCAAGCATTTAATGCATATTTTAAGGCAGTAAAAGCAAACAAGTATATCATGTGTAGTGAAGATGAAACTGAGAAGCACGTTGACCAGATACAGACTCAACGGACACAAGCTGACGATAGAGACGGGCAGACACAGAAAAACATGGCTGCCACCGGAGCAGAGACTGTGTTCACACTGTGATCTGAATCGGATGGAAACAGAACTGCACTTCCTAACAGAATGCCCCAAATACACAGATATATGGACAGTGTTCTATGATAAAATACAGCAGATCCATCAGACATTTAAAACTCTTTCAAACCAGGAGAAACTGCCGTATCTGTTAGGAGAACACAAGAACTGCTGTGTGTTTGCTGCTCAATATGTGTCTGCCTGTCACCATAGAAGAGAAAACACTCAACCTGCCCTGATCTGATGTTTCCAGCACATGTAGATTATATTATGCCAAATTACTGTATTATATTACTTAGAACTATATTTTGCTTCTCTAAATATGTCTAATCCCTTGTTTTATTTTTATTTCTAGTTTATATACTTACATACATTAGTAATTCGTTTTGCACTACATGCTTAATACTTTTTATATATTATTATTACTGTTATGAGAGAGAGAGAGAGAGAGAGAGAGAAAATAGGTACTGGAAAAAGAAACTGCCAGACATGGTGACGGTTTTGATGAATTTCCTCATCAGAGGTTCGTCACGCAGTGTGGCGGATCTCTATTTTACACCTGACCTTCCCCTGTTAAATACCTTGTTTCACAGCCGCAAGGTAAGCAGATAAGGGCCTACAGTAGCTGTGCTAGAACAGTGAACGCTTCACAAAAAAAAAATCATCACCGACTGTTCTCAGTAATTTTCAGGGACTTTCATTTAAGACCAAAATATGCAAACGCACTAAATAAGCCCCAGTAGCTTTGCAGAGTGAAAAGTGTCCTCCAAAGAAGAAAAAAATTGGAAATGTTAAAATGTAATTTTTTTTAGAATCTATTAAAATAAAAAGTTGAGGATAAAAATAAATAAAAAAATAATAGCTATTTAAAAAAAAGGACAAAAGCACATGAAATTATTAAAACTAAAATGAAAACTGAAAATAAAAAATAAAAACTTATTCAAAATATTAATAAAGTTATAATAATACTAAAATAGCATTGTGAGACATGCAACCATTTTGCTGTGAACAATTTTCATTAATGGAGCAAAAAACAGACAAAGTAACAGGCAATATTGTGTCTAAAATTTCATGTACTCAGTATCACCTTTGTACTCAGTATTACCTTTGTTTACTGAATTGTTGCATAAAAGCAACACCACACTTGCACTAATTGTAATTATATTTGTAGCAGTAGTGGGAATGAGCATCCATATGCATGTCTTAATAATCATGTGGAGCTGTGAATATTAAAAACTGTGGTTCGAAATCAGGGGTCTTTTGATTGTCTTCACTCCTGTCTGGGGCACTAGCCGAGGATGAGCATTTTTTAATTCAAGATGTAATCTTTTTCCATTAGAATAAACTGCAGTTCTGAGATACCAGGCCAGGAGGGGATCATTTTCTAAGTCGGTAAAAAAATAAAAATAAAAATAAAAAGTGAAGGGAAATTAAATCCCTGGGCTCCAAATGAAAAACTGTTAAGAGAATAATGTGAGGAATTTCACCCGTTTGCAGAGGGGGTGGCTGTGTTTTTTCCCCTCGGTTCCCCAGCGCTGCCTCACCCCAGTGTGCGTAATGAGAGTGTGAATTTGAATCATGCAGGCAGATGGGTGCGTCTGATGCGAGCAGTTGGATGTGACTGTACAGTCTGTGAGCTGTTTAAAGGCCCAAAAAGTGCTGATGAACACCGTGTGTGGAAATCTGTCTGCTTTAATTCAGTCTGGAGTCACCATGCTGATGATTCTGATTAGAGGGGAGGCTCTGAATGCCATGTGGCTGGAGAACGCACAACAGAGAGTGGCAGAGAGCAAGAGAGAGGTGTTAATCTCCTCAACAAATCTACTGACCAAAACATTCACTAAGGTTTCTTTCTTTCTTTTTTTATTATTTTGTCAGTGATAAGACAAATTATGTGCACCCCTAATTACTATATATTAATATTTATGAGGGTAACATATGAGGTTAAAAAAAAAAAAAAACCAAAAAAATTGCAATGCTCAAAATATCTTTCAGGAAAAAAGAATAACAAATGTGGGTCTTTTATGCTGACCAAGGCTGCATTTATTTAATAAAAAAATACAAAAACAATAACATTGAATGAATAAGTTTTTGATAGATTTTAACATTTAATTTATTGATGGAAAAACAGAATTTTGCTATTACTCCAGTCTTTAGAAATTATTCTAAGATCTGATTTGGCACTCAAGAAATATTTCTTATTATTATCAATGTTGACCGTGCTTCTTACTATCTTTGAGGAAAAAGTTTTTTTTTTCTTCAGGATTCTTTGATTAATATAAAGTTAAAAAGAAAAGCATTTATTTTAAATAAACCTTTTGTACAATATGTCTTTACTGTCACGTTTTATCAATTTAATGCATCCTTGCTAAAACAAAGTTTGAAGGGATTTGAAAATCGTTCAAATGGGGAAAAAATCTTCCTGACCTCAAACGGTTTAACAATGTGCATTATTACGACTGTAAATCTATTTTTTTTTCATGTTGTGACTATGTTCTTTTCATAACAACACATTAAAACAAACACTGACAACTTGAGTATAAAGAAACCACAACATTGCATTAATAGTGTGCTCATAATTATTTCAGGAGGTTAGGCTCTAACAAAAAAAGTAGCTTTCACATGTTTTAAGTTAATGTTTAAATCTTTAGTTGTGGGCACTCTTATCAACTAATTGGTTTATATATAATATGTATATGTATATAATTATATATATATTATATATATATATATATATCATGAGTAGCCACCTTAACTAATGAACTAAAATGATTAAATGTCAATATATTGATTATATTTATAGTATATTTCAGCAAAAGACAAAAACTAAGGCTAAAACATAACCAGTGAAAAAACTGAAGAGGTGGAAGAAGGACCAGGTCACCTTATGGCTCATCTGTCCACAGAAAACTAGGTTCAGAGGGGCTCGGCTCTGCATGGATGCATTTAATGTAGCAGCTGTAAGACGGCGAGAAGGGGAAAGAGATTAATCTCACCCTTCCTGGGCAGTAGGTGCCATCTCAGCTCTACTCTTGACCAAACCTGTTCTCTCTTTCCCAGATAAGGGAACATGAAATATTGCTTTGCATCTAAGACATACTACTATGACACATGCAGGGCCAGAAGGTACAAGTGAACACCTTTATACATGCAACCTGATTACCGGCATGTGCACTGAGTTGAAATGGTTATTTACAGGTGCATCTCAATAAATTAGAATGTTGTGGAAAATTAATTCAACTCAAATTGTGAAACTCGTGTATTAAATAAATTCAATGCACACTGACTGAAGTAGTTTAAGTCTTTGGTTCTTTTAATTGTGATGATTTTGGCTCGCTCACATTTAACAAAAACCCACCAATTCATTATCTGTATATCTCAAATGTTTCTTGTTCTTGGGCCATTTAGTTTTCTCTGTAGATCTGACATGTTTAATTACTCGGTTTTGTTTAGTCTCTTGGCTAAAATAAATTTAGTTTTTCATTTGCATGAAAAGTTAAAGTGACACCAGGAAATTCCTTTTGGGTAACATAATCCTCTAAGCCCTTATAAGTGCTGATAATAAAAAGACTAAGTCTTCGATAAGAACAGGTGTGGAATGAGGATGAAGAAGCCAAGAAAAAAAGCAAAGAAGAATAAAAGGAGGGCTTGGAGGAAGAAACCTCAGAGAATCTATTGATGACATTCGTGGAGGAAACCGAATCTGCTGAATATCAAGGTGCAAAACTCAAGAGACGCTGAAGTTATACCATACCATGTCTTCCTCTTCACCTGGTCTTTATCGCTCTCTCACTTTATCCCAATACAACCGAGGGAGTGATGTGAAGTACGGAGTTCCATAACGACTGAAAAGCGTGGGACAAAGCCTTGAAGAAAAGGTGGTGATAAAATGTTAATGTTAAGGAGGTCAGGGACAGGAAGAGCACGATTTACAGCCCTTTTGCCCACTGTAAACCATGTCCTTCATGGGCCCAGGCGTTTCACATGGTCACTTGACAAGTCCAATGCCACTGACTATTAAATGATTTTTAAGGGCTCTGGATGAAGACTATAGATTTACTGGGAGAGACACCGCAGGGTGAAGAAACGTCTTAAATGGAGTCTTGAACTCCAAGCCAAAGGTAAATCAAGAATACAGCGAGCATGTGGAACTACACATCTATAAACTGGTCCAGGTTATGAGAATATACACTACCATTTCGAAAAGGTTGGGGTCTGTAAGTCTTTCACTGAGACTGCATTGATTTCCAAACCAGTATGGTTTACTTACTGTGTACCAATAAAGGACAAATGTTGAAGAATGTCCTGGCAACTCTTTTTTCATATGAAAGTGAATGAGGATCTGGTCTGTTGAGTTTCAAAATGATAAAAAAAACACACAGCTGTACCATAAAACTAGTTTAGATGACTTATGCAATATATTCCAAGTCTTCTGAAGTCTGTATGCTTCGTATGCTTGTCAATGACAATTTGTCACATTCCGTTGAAGTCATTGACATCAAACCGGTTGTTATGTAATCTAATGGCAACATATTTGAATGGAGGGCAAGATTTTCAGTCAATAAAGTTTGGTCTATTTTAAGTTCAGTTAAGCTCTCAAATGACATCTGAACCACTTTTATGATAGATCTATACGCTGTTTTATCATCATTTGGTAGTTCGACAGCCTGGATCCACTTTCATGTTATGATAACATTGTAGTACTTTTATTGTCATTTTGAGTTAAACAGCACAGATCCCCATTCACTTTTATTAGAGCGAAAAGTACATTTCTTTTTTTATAAGGGAAGTAAGTCAAACTGGTTTGGACTATAGCAAATGAGTACATAATTTGGATTAGTAAATAAATTGGATGCAACCCCAAAACCATATAGAAAAAAACAATGCCGTTTTTATGTGGAAATACAAGGATTTGTCACAGCCGAGAGAAATTGACTGAATCCATGCAAAATTCACAGGTATGAGATGACTCCAAGCCGGAAACGGGATTAAACCAGCGTTTAAGGGTTAAGAGAACATGTCAGATTAACATGACAGGATTAAATGCTAAAAGTGAGTTTGTTTATATGGACCATGGCAGCTCATTTTTTAAAATTCGAGATTTGTATTCCGGAACGCAGCTCAAGCATTTTGTTAAATACACAGGTTCCATCAGAAGTTAATTTAGCAAATATTATTAGGCCAGAGGGTATGAACAGATATAAAACTTAAAGAAATTGAAGTACTTGTTGAGAAAATAGAGTGTAATTGAGCCCAAAGAAGACTGGAGACTGAGTAAATTAAGCAGCCATTGCAGAGATGACGAGA
This sequence comes from Sinocyclocheilus anophthalmus, assembly GCA_018155175.1. Lineage (NCBI taxonomy): Eukaryota > Metazoa > Chordata > Actinopteri > Cypriniformes > Cyprinidae > Sinocyclocheilus > Sinocyclocheilus anophthalmus. Next base: position 138,350 of record JADLZN010010525.1, read on the forward strand.
TTCTAATGTTTCCCCCTCCTGGATTCAGTTCACTGAGACGAGCGAGTGAAAAAGTTTCTCTTCCATCATTGCGCTCTCTGTGTTTGCTTATCAGAAGCAATTATGGAAAGTTCCACAAACTCCCTTCATCTCCTCATCGCAACACAAAGTATTTTGCATGCATCTGGAGAGAGAGGACGCAGGCTGCTCCTCCAGGCTCTTCATTAGTGCTCCACACATGATTGGCTTATTTGATCAGATTTCTCTCCTCATACTCTTCCTCTGTTCTCTCTCTTCTCCCTCCATTAATGCATAACTCTGTCTGGCTCTCTCGTGTGTAGAGTGGGCAGAGTCCTGGATACCGGGAGCTCTAGGATGTCTGCATGTAATCAGAACACAGACGTGAACATGATCCAGACCGGCACAAGCGATGCCATTTCATAATTTGGAGATTGGGAAGAAGAAGAGAGAGAAAGAAAGATGGGGGGAGGGAGATGAAAAATACTTCACATACTGTATGCTACGGAGGTTAATAAGTCTGCAATGGCTGCATCTGAGACGCTTGATGTTGAAAAATGCTGAGGCATATATAATATTGTATAAAAAACGATTTTCAATTATTGTAATTATTATTATTTTTAGAAGAAAAATACGCAACACTTTACAATAAAGGTCACATCAGTTAATGTTATTTAATTCATTAACTAACAATGAGAATTCATATTTTTTTTAAAGTATTAATCTTTGTAATGTTAGTTAATAAAAATACAACTATTGTTAGTTCATGTTAGCTCAGGTCCATTAAAAAATACTAACAGGTGAAACTTTTGATTTTAATAATATATTAGCAAATGCTGAAATTAACTAAGATTAATAAATGCTATAAAAAGTATATATTTTTTATAGTTAGTTCATGTTACCCAATTTATTGCAAATGAATGCAACCCTATAGTAAAGTATTTCCAAGAATAGGAATAAGAATAAGAATAAGAATAAGAAATGTATGTCATGGGGACCAAACACTTGTCCAAAGTAAAACGTATGACTGGAGTTAAACACCTGCAAGCAATGACGTAATGTAATTAGTTACTCATTTTCAAGAAAGTGAAACAAAATGTAACATTCGTTTCAGAATAAAGTGTATAATTATGGCAATGTGACACGTCTGTGGGAGATGGTGTAGGTGTGTTTTGGCACCAGTTCTTTCCATTACTCACCACACAACAATTCTTCCTCACATTTTTGCTATTTCACTTCTATGCATGACAGTCATGCGTGTAGGTCGGCCTGAAGTTTTCCCTGACCTTTTCTCCAGCCCTTCTCCTCTTCTTTTCACTCCATACCTTTCATCTCTGTGAATCTACCAAAACAAAGCTCTTTCATGCATCTGTGGCACTAAATATGTCAGCTCTCCTCTGCCGGACGGATGCTGGCTGCCTGGACTCAGCTTTGAACTGCTGAGATGACAAATCCACCTCTGCTATAAACTTCTGCAAGAGGTTGACAGACAGACAGAGAGACAGAGAGAGATAGAGAGACGGAGAGAGATCAACCAGTCTTTAATATTTCATCACAAATGCGAGTATGGCAGATGACCTGGAGAAGTTGCAGGCATGAGGCCCCTGCTACGGCAGCTTCGCCAAGCTCAGTCGACTTGGTTCACTAGCACACACCGCAGAGGAATCGACTGCCATTTTGTCTCCACCATCCCTAAAATTGGATCCAAAATTCCCAACATGTCAATCAATCTATAAACAAAAGTTATGTTAAAATCACCTGATTAAAATTGTACTGGAATTTACAGGGTATTCAGTCATATTGAATGATTATCCTATATGTTTAATCTGAAGGGCACTTTACAGGATTTATCAATTTATAAAATCACCCAAAAATCACATTTATTTTATTTTGGCAATATAATTAGGAAATGTTAGTATAATTTAATACTACAGTTTTATATTTTAATACATTGGTAACACTTTATTTTAGGGTCTCTTTACTAGTTGCTTATTAGTATGCATTTTACTAGAATATTAGCCATTTTTTAGTAGTAATTAAGCACATATTAATGCCCTGTTCTACATGACCTTATTCTACATCCCTAATCCAACCCAATACCGAAACTTAACAACTACCTTACTAACTATTAATAATCAGAAAATTAGGAATGTATTGAGGGAAAAGTCGTAGTTAATAGTGAATAAGTGTTCCATATTCTAAAGTGTTACCAATACATTTAAAATTTTTATTTATTCATGTAATTTCAAAGCTGAATTTTTTTGTATCGTTACTCCAGACTTCCGTGTCACATGATCCTTCAGAAATCATTCTATGCTGATATGGTGCTCAAGAAACATTTCTTTTTATCATCAATGTTAAAAACATTGTGCAGCTTAATATTTCTGTGAAAGAAAAAAAAACAGGATACAAATTTCAAAAGAACAAAGTTCAAAAGAACAGCATTTATATTAAAAATAAACATTTTGTAACATATTATAATTATAATTTACTGTCACTGTTGATCAATTTAATGCATCTTTGCTGAAAAAAATCTTACTGACCGCAAAACTTCAACAGAAATCCCCTCTTCGGTGTGTAGGAAGCAGGGTATGATGTGCAGGAACCTGTGAATCAGATCACAGCTACAGTCTTATTAGCATAATGAACCATCAGTACATCACTAAAGTCGTATGTCACTGTCTGCAGACACTATACTCCCCAACAAGACTCCAATAATTTGCTAGAGCCCACGCGTAAAGGGTCTACCACAAATACCGTAGGTGGTCTTCATTAAAAATTCATTATTCTGAAAGTCTCAACCAGCCTGAAACTATGGGGATCCACTGGTGCTTCCATGCAAGTGTTACAAATCAGCACTGATTGACCAAAGAAAAGCTTTTCAGTTCCAAGACATTGTGCTTTTTTTAGCACAATGTTTTTGGGGATTCGTGGAGCTCCACAGGCCTTTCAGCTTTAATTTAATTTTGGATAAGGTGAGCTATTAGTGGCTGGAAGCTGCTGTGTCAGGCCTAAAAAAAATAGATTTTGTCCTCATGTGGAATGTTGCAAAAACACCAAGCACAAAATGTATCTGTGCATATGAATATGTGTGCACTCATGATACATCCTTGTGCCTGCACTATTCCCTTTTGACGCATTGAACAGGTTGCTGCAGTACACCAATGAGCAACTTGTTAACATTTCTTTTTGATTATCTTTAACATGCAGGCTAGCTCAACAGAGCTCAACAGACAGGACTAAAACCTGTGTCTGGGGACTACTGCTGACCCAAAGGGTGGTTTCTGAATGTTTGCCATATCAATTTTCTTCTTTTAAACACTATTCAATACAAACATTGTTACAGTTATTAACATTTTACACTAAATGGGAATTTAAGCCATTATCTTGGCATTGCTAGTAGACTTGTTTTTTGTTTGTTTTTTTGGAGCAAAACTGCATTCAAAATTGATTAGTTAGGGGTTTGCTTGGACAACTAGTCAACTAAATTGGTCTAACTCACAGGCTGGTTGTTAACCAGGGGTCGAGGCCCACTAGGAGTCCTCAGGAATCATCCAAGGTGGCCACAGGATGACTTAAATGTATTTACTTACTAATCAGATTTCAAAATCAGATTTATTCCTCCCCCTCAATAACTACAGTTTTTACTGAAGAACATACAGTTCTTGAAACATTTGGAATCACAAAATGAATTACCAAAATGAAATGACCAAAATTGGTAATTAAATACCAAAAGAAGCCTAATTGGTGCCATTAAATATTGTGCTGGACAAAGAGCTGTTTACTCAAAAAGGTTTAGACCTACTGGTCTAAATGGAAGCCTGGGATTAATTAGACTAGTTTCGGGTTCACCTAACGTTTTTAGGGAGCATTTATTTAAGACATGTTCAAAGACAGCTAGACAGTCGTTTGAAACACCATTCCATTGTGCACTACTTTTTTCACCTTAAAACAGTTTAGCAAAAATTTAAATGGTCATTCTTTACTGACCCTCATGTCATACCAAACCTTTTTGACTGACATTCTTCTGTGGAACACAAAACAAGATATTTGGAAGTCCATACAATGAAAGTCAGTAGAATCCAAAACAGCACTGGGCCCTACTGATCTTCCTTTGTAAATATCATTATATAAACTCAATATATACAGTATAACCTGATTTAGGTTCTACCAGAGGATTTATATTTCATTATCCCTGGGATGTGAAAGGCTGGTTTCTAGCAATCAAGAGTCCGGTAGTTGCTGGAAGACGTGGAAGCCAACCACTTATCCTCAGGAGTGTGCATGGCTCTCTCGTGGCTGTCCTGTCCAATTCACAGGGATCTTTCCCTGGCCTGGTTTAATACGAGTTCTGCCAGGACTGTGGATTTCTTAAAATGTTCACTGGCCCTTTCTCACTGGCACTCAGCTCACGCTCTCTGACTAGAGGATTTGACAAGTGTTTTCAAGGACACGAGGCTCCTCTGAGAGGGTGTCAGGGTTGTGTGCTCTGAGTTGGTTGGCAGGGTGGCAAAACTGTTTCTTTTTCACCCTCAAGGTCATCTAACCCTCCCTTCCTTCTCACCCACAAAGCCCAACTGGCTGAAATGATAAGTCAGCTGCGACTGCAAGTGAATATGTCCATCAGCGTCAGAGTGAACATGTTGACATGAAATTACTGAGAATGCCGGAATTGGGAAAATCACAGCATGCAAGTGAGGTTAGCCATGCTTTCTCAGCCCTCATCAGAACTAGATGAGAGACGTATCAGCGTCACATGCTGGCATTGACAACAAGAAGAGTGCCATTAACCAATAATGCCTTCCTCGCTTTCTTCCTCCAACCCGAGGTTCTTCTGAATTAAATTACTGATGTTTCAAGGCCTGACAGCAGAGAATAATCTTCATGTGTGTTTGGATAGGCTAGGCTACACTGGGCTCCTTACTGCCTCCTGCTGAACGATGCAGAATCAAATCGATAAACAGATTCATCCTGATATAAAAAGGCGATCGTGATACTCGCTGACATTTATGCCTTCGTGTTCATAGACGATTTGGTTATGTTTACCAAAGAAAGATTATTCAGCCAAGAAGTGATTTTTTTAGCATCATTCTATTGATTCTTTTAGATGCTGAATGTGTTTAGGGATGTATTGTCCTCTCAGCATATTTACTATCTTGCGTTTATCAAACCGAGTGCAAATCAATCGCTGGGCCTGTCTCCACGAAGACCAAGAGACTGTATATTCACCGACTTGCTGAAATAACTTCAAAGAAAGATCCTTCTCAACAGGAAAATATTTATTCATATACACACACATATTTCTAATGTTAAGAACCCACTGAGGTGAAATGTTCTACTTGAAATGAGCAAAGGGATTTAACCTGTGATTCTGATGCAGAGGTGATACAGTAGTGACATTTTGAACGCTGTACTCCAGAGCAAGGCACTTACAACACCAAGAATATTGGTTTGATCCCCAGGGATCAGGAACTGATAAAACACACATACATTTCGTCAAAGGAATTGTAAAGTCAGCACTTCATTTTGTGCAATCGATTTCAAACTCACTTTTCTTCTATTATTTTGATATGCATTTCAAAGCACATTCTATGAACATATGGGTTTTGTAGCCTGAACTGGAAGCCTGGGATAAATCAGGCTAGTTTTGTGTTCTCCTGACCACAATTGGACATGTTTTTATGGAGGATTTACACAATGTGTCATAATTTACTCACCCTCATGTTATTATGACTTATGTTTGACTTATTTTCTTCTATGGAACACAAAGCAATTCATTGTATGGATATTTTTTCCATACAATGAAAGTCAGTAGGGTCCAAAACAACACTGGGCCCCACTGACCTTTTAAAAAATATCATCATATTAACTCAATGCATATTAACAGATTATTTCAAACTGTATTTCCAAGCACATTTTGTGAAGGACATGCAGATTTTGTTTACTTAATCTTGTGGATCAAAGGGAGACTTGATTTCCCCCTGACAGAATGTTCCAACTTGTCAAAACAGAATAACATCGTACTACTAGCAAGAAATAGTATGGTGATCTCCATCACTGAAACCACAGTGAATGCGAACCCTCCCCATCTTTTTTCCCCTTGTCTAAGTTAAAAACATCTCACTTGCTTCAATTACGGACAATATTATATCATGTACCCATCCTTGTTCCTCAAGGACATTTTTGTAACATACTGCTCAGTTAAAGACAACTTGCACTCACAGAGAAGGCAAACCACAGAAAGGTAGACAAAGTCTGTACTGACAGTTCTGTACAAACAGATGCCTCGACTCCCCTCGTTTCGCTGTAAATGTTCTGCTTCTGTCTCCTTCTGTTTTATGCACATGAAACAAATTCGCTCTCTAGCTCTCTCACACACAAACATACACCCTGGAGAGAACAGAAAGAGAGGCCATGGGGGGGGGGGGGGGGGGGGGGGGGGGGGGAAGGCAAAGAAATGCACATGAGAGAATCTGTAGGCCAGAGAAGTGTGCATACTAAAAGAGACACCTTCCTCTTTCCTAGAACTTTATTTTTTTCATGAATGATTAAATATTAAACTTACATTTTTGCTCCAGTTAATTGCATGTCAACACACCGGCAGGAAAGGCCAGAACTGGAAGCGTGCGTGTCGAGGTGGGGATGGAGGGCAGCGCATGATCCTCATCTACACTGAATATCCTGGCAGTGTCTGGAAAAAGACGGGTTAAGCATCAGCAAATGTGAGTTTGAGAGAAAGAGTGTGTGCATGTGGGTTCTGGAGAGTACAGCCGTCAAGAAGAGCAACACTATCACTAATTCATGGGCAGCTTCTGCTCTTCCAGGCTGGCGTTGCTCTTCAAATGACCTTTCTTCTCCCACAAACACACTTCTCTGCAGTACAGTGGCATGGACGTTGCTACGCACAACTATGAATGATAAAAGCACATATGAGGTGATGGAGCACGCATGCAGGGCTAATATTATCGTAAGTTTAGTGTTATAGAGATCAGAGAGTCGGCTGACGCAAGGTCTGTGCGATGGAGAGCTGGTACTCAAACCCATTCTGGCCTCCTTGGAATATAGGTGTCTACCTCTGCGTGAGCGGAGCCTTGGGTGAATCATTGATTTGTAATGTTACAATTGTACGCCGTCTAGACAGGCCGACAGTGGGAGGCTGGGAGCAATGAGAGGGCCATATTGTATTCATTCATCTCAGAATGCTCACAGCTTGCTCGCTTTAAAAAGCATTCAGCCTGACACAGGATGACTGAACACTACAGTCATGCTTAAGTCTCTATTCCTCTCTGTTTCCATCCCTTGTATCATGCAAATGCCTGCCAATGATTCAGGTTAAGGATGGTATCTGCACACCTATGTGCCACATGCATCTAGGTCAATGATGTATAAGAGTGGCAACGAAAATTCTTTTAAAAAGTAAGCTACTTTCTATGATATAATTTTCTTTTTTTCTCTTTAACCACACCATATGACTGTTTTATTTTATTATTATTTATACTATCGTAGTATTTATTTTAGCTTTTATTTTTATATTTTGAGGGTTTAATTTTTACTCTATGTTTTGTGTGCATTGTTCATTTATTAGTTTTAGATTTAAAAAAAAAAATCAGAAAAAAAATAATTTGTATTTTATGATAGTTCAAATTAAGCTGCCAAAGCAACATCATTTTTTTAAATATAATATTTATATTTAATTTTAAGAGCTTTTGTATTTATTATGCAATTATTAAGAGGACCTTGAGTAAAAAAAAAAACACATATCGGGATTATATTGACAGTTTTTTTTTTTCAAATAATTAATATGCAGCAACTTTGTTATAAAATATTATTTTTTTTAAAAATTGTGTAATTATTTATATATACAGTGGGGCAAAAAAGTATTTAGTCAGCCACCAACTGTGCAAGTTCTCCCACTTAAAAAGATGAGAGAGGCCTGTAATTTTCATCATAGGTATACCTCAACTATGAGAGACAAATGAGAAAAAAAATCCAGAAAAAAATCACATTGTAGGATTTTTAAAAAATTAATTGGTAAATTCCTCGGTAAAATAAGTATTGGTCACCTACAAACAAGCAAGATTCTGGCTCTCACAGACCTGTAACTTCTTCTTTAAGAGGCTCCTCTCTCCTCCACTCGTTACCTGTATTAATGACATCTGTTTGAACTCGTTATCAGTATAAAATACACCTGTCCACAACCTCAAACAGTCACACACCAAACACCACCATGGCCAAGACCAAAGAGCTGTCAAGGACACCAGAAACAAAATTGTAGATGCACCAGGCTGGGAAGACTGAATCTGAAATAGGTAAGCAGCTTGGTGTGCAGAAATCAACTGTGGGAGCAATTATTAGAAAATGGGAGACATACAAGACCACTGATAAATCTCCCGCGATCTGGGGCTCCACACAAGATCTCACCCCGTGGGGTCAAAACGATCACAAGAACTGTGAGCAAAAATCACAGAACCACACAGGGGGACCTAGTGAAAGACCTGCAGAGAGCTGGGACCAAAGTAACAAAAGGCTACCATCAGTAACACACTGCGCCGCCAGGGACTCAAACCTGCAGTGCCAGACGTGTCCCCCTGCTTAAGCCAGTAAATGTCCAGGCCCGTCTGAAGTTTGCTAAAGACCATCTGCATGATCCAGAGGAGGCATGGGAGAAGGTCATGTGGTCAGATGAGACCAAAATAGAACTTTTTGGTAAAAACTCAACTTGTCGTGTGTGGAGGAGAAAGAATGCTGAGTTGCAACCAAAGAACACCATACCTACTGTGAAAGGGGTAGGTGGGTGGAAACATCATGCTTTGGGGCTATTTTCTGCAACGGGACCAGGACGACTGATCCGTGTAAAAGAAAGAATGAATGGGGCCATGTATCGTGAGATTTTGAGTTAAAAACCTCCTTCCATCAGCAAGGGCAATGAAGATGAAACGTGGCTGAGTCTTTCAGCATCACAATGATCCCAAACACACCGCCCGGACAACGAAGGAATGGCTTCGTAAGAAGCATTTCAAGGTACTGGAGTGGCCTAGCCAGTCTCCAGATCTAAACCCCATAGAAAATCTTTGGAGGGAGTTCAAAATCCGTGTTGCCCAGCGACAGCCACAAAACATTACTGCTCTAGAGGAGATATGCATGGAGGAATGGGCCAAAATACCAGCAACAGTGAAAACCTTGTGAAGACTTACAGAAAAACGTTTGACCTCTGTCATTGCCAACAAAGGGTATATAACAAAGTATTGAGATGAAATTTTGTTATTGACCAAATATTTATTTTCCACCATAATTTGCAAATAAATTCTTTAAAAATCCTACAATGTGATTTTCTGGATTTTTTTTTTCTCATTTTGTCTCTCATAGTTGAGGTGACATACCTATGATGAAAATTACAGGCCTCTCTCATCTTTTTAAGTGGGAGAACTTGCACAATTGGTGGCGGACTAAATATTTTTTTCCCCCACTGTATATAGCCATAGGTCTATTAAAAGTCATGTAGAAGCGAATGAATTGAAATGTCAAATATTTTCGAATAAATAAATAGATCCAATGACCATCAAGTTATTGACCCATCTCTTCTCAAACAGCCCAAGCAAACAGTTACCATCTGAAGTTTCAGCTTTCGGGATTTCATTTACATCACAACTGTTATGGGTCGTGGCCTTACAACAGTCACCTGTCTGTCACAGCTGGTGGTGACCTCATAATGAATCGCAGACATGATGGGACGGAGTGTAGCATGCCCTCCATCATTGGATAAGGTTGGCTCCATCCGTTGTCTTCCCTGCTTCCTCCAGATTTCCATTTGATTTGATGCAAGCTTTTTCTGAATGAGTGGGGAGCCCTCTTTACAGGCAGCAATTCAGAGGGCCAAAGCAAGAGCAATCAATTCTTAAACCAGAGACTGCAAACTGAAAAAGAGCAGTGAGAAAGGCTGCAGACATATCCATATCAAAAGCTTTAAGGGCTTCGGCTAAAAGTGGCGAGACAATAAATGGGACTGAGGGTGTGTGGATGATTAAAGCTAACCTGCTCAGAGCAGCGACGGCCGTGCTCTGTTTGAGAGTACGCCACTCTCTCTTATGGCTGACATAATTGATTTTCACCACTTCCAGCTTCTTCTGTGTTTGTCTGTCTGTCTCTCACCGAAATCAAGAGCAATATTGGACATTTTCTCTGGGCTGAATTTCAATTGAAATTCAATTCCTGAATTTGATTTGAGCCAGCAAACAGGATGCAACTGCAATTTTAATTGGAATGCAACCAAGTATAATTAAAATTAATTGAAATTCAAAGAATCATAATGGGATATATATAGATATATCTATATATATATATATATATTATTAATATATTATACACAACCATACATACATACATAACACACACTGTGGAGATAAAAATTAGAGAATAACCTACAATTTCCTAAATTTCAAGGCCACTGTTTAGTCCTATCCTAAGGAGTAAAAGGGCAAATTTCAATTTTCATAAATTTATTGTATGGAAACACAGTATATAAAACTTAAATGTGATATTTGAAAAGAACTGATCAGAATTAGAGAACATTTAGAGATACCTCCAAGTTATTGGTTTTAATCTGGTGCTAATTTCCTTAATTATAAACCTTATTTAACTGGCAGCATTCCTCTAATTTTCACCAATATTGCAAGACGGCAGGCCGCTCTAAGGTGAATGAAACCCTGCAACAGGAGGCAGTCCAGATGAAGGCCAAAGGGATGATCCTTTCAGCCACTGCAAGAGAAGATTTTACAATGACACTAATTCAAGTCCCCCAAAAAGGCTGGTCGTCCATGTAAGACAAATGCATGAGAAGACAGGATAATGCGGAGACTCTCGATGGGGAATCGGTTCAACACTGCAGCTGGAATTGCTCGCCAGTTCAGCGCTGAACAGAGTATGGATCGATAGATTCAGACAGACAGACAGACAGACAGACATGAGGGAGCACTAATCTACACCTTGAAATTGAACAAGATATATTATTGATGCCTTGTCTTCCTTTGATTCATAATAGGAAAACTACCCCTTATCCTCCCACCCTTTCATCCATCCAGTCCCCTCATTCGCTCACGCTTACAAATATTAACTACCAAATGCACTCTTTTCACCTTCTCAATCACTCCGTGGGAGTTCCCCCCCCCATCCATTAGCATTCAGGTTAGGAAAGTGAGGGTTACAAATCAGTTCTCTGATTTCCTGACTCCATGAGCTTTTAAGCAGCATCTAAAAAGCTGTGGCTCTTGAGCTATTTGCTTACCTCTTGTTGTTTAGATAACACGCTTTTTCAAGTACTCCTCATTGATTTGATTAAGATCTGCCACTGCATAAAAACACCACGGCTCTCTAATGTACTTTTCCTCATCTTTTCTGAAACATAGCCGAGTGATTAGAGAAAGGCATTCATCACCTCTTATTACACTAGCAGCTGCACTCTAAGAAACGTGATCTTTCTGTCTCTCCTCCCTATCTTTGACACATTACCTCATATGCTCTGTCATCCACAGATACTGCATCTGAAAGCTAGTTGCCGTGTATCTCCTCCTCCATCTCTATTGCCATTCTCCCGCACATCTATCTCTCCTATACAAACTTCAGAAGAAAACTGCAGTTGTTATGTTTACTTGAGTGATGTCAAGCATATCAGTGCAGCGGCATGTCAAGCAGAAAACAGAGTCAGCAAATTTGCCTCGTACAGGAATACTTGAGAGAGCCACCTCAGCTGAAATGCTTCAGAAACCACACACTGCAGAAATATGCAAACAATGATAGCGTTACATGCCTCCAGAGAACCAAAGCAGACTTAGGAAATTAGCTTTCTGATGTGTGGAGATCTGCCGCCAGTAAGCATTAGTATTACTGTTGGTTCAACTATTAAGGTTTAAGACTTGAAATGAATAGTTCAACCAAAATTTAAATATAAAACGATATAAAATTAAAATTAACTAAAAAAAAAAGATGAACTAAGTGGAAATTTCAAAATATTAAACTGAAAATAAAACAACAACAACAAAGCTACTGTCAGACTCTGTTTCTGTCTTGTGTTTTGTTCCCCACGTGCTCCATGTAATGTTTATGCCCTTCTTTAGTCTTCCTGTTCCTGTTCCCTGTTTAGGTTAATTTGTCCCAGGTGTTTCCTATGTTTATTATGTCATTATTTCCAGGTGTTTCCCCATTAGTTCAGAGTATTTAAGCCCTATGTTTTCATTGTTTGTTCGTCCGGTATTGAATGTCTGTATGTGTCTACTTCTCCTGCTATGCTTGTTTTCCTGGTTCCCTAGATGTCATTAAAATCTCATGGTTGATGTACTCCTCGTCTACTCATTCCTCGCTCTGTGGTCCCTCACAGTAGCAGCGTGAAAGCTAAAGAAAAAATTCAAAACTATAACTTGTTGTACGTTGCTGGTCATCCGGTCCGTGGCCATTAGTATTACTGGGATAGTTTATTTAGTTTCTAAACTTAAAAAAAAATAGCAATGACAGTGAAATAATAAAAACTAAATTAAATTAAAAATGAAAATAAAATGGGGAAAAAACTACATTAAAAATTCAAAATGATAATTTGTTATATTTTGCTGTCTGTCAGGTCAGTGGGCATTAGTATTACTCTTAGTTTAACTAATAATCTTAGTTTTAGTAATTAAGGCAATAGTTCACCTAAAAATAAAATATAAAACCAAATATTGAGCTTTTTTTTTTTGTCATTTTCGGTGCTTGACAGATTGTAGTTATATCGAAAAGAGCAGTGTTCCACAATAGAGAGAAAGTCATTCAGGTTTGGAACAACAGAAGGGTGAGCAAATGATGACAGAATGTTCATTTGTGTGTGAACTATTCCTTTAATGGTACTACTACTATTACTACATTCTAGTTAAGAGTTATTAAAGCACAGAAGCCTGCAGTGGAATATTCAAGGTCATGCCTCACCCCAACCACAAATCCGATTACCAGTGACACTCTCACATCTACTTGAGGGAAGTGCTCTTTTGAAGCTTCATCCTTTTCTTACTAACCCAGAGCCTGATTGTACATTAATGACATGGCACATCACAAGAGCTCAGAAGCTAATGCTAAAGCCCATCGCTCTGCAATCCAAACTAGCTTTATTAGACATGTGACACAGGGAGGGTCAGTGACGGCCTTTGGTGGGATTACTGCACATGCAAACTAATGGATCATCAGAAAAAGCTCCAGTGACTATGGTTCGCGCTCCAGCCACAGACGGCATAATACTGTATTCCCACCTTGCCAGTGGGCATCTGGTCACAAAATTGTATGCTTGTGTACTTTCTAAGTTTGGACCAAATCATATTTGTGTTACATATGAAGGACTTCTAAGTGCCGTCAGTGGTGAAGCTACACACTCGTATGGCATCTGGAAGCATGATCATTCAACCATGCTGCTCCATTTGCAGTTAGTTAAAGTATATGCTTTCCATCCATAGATTAAAGCATATCAGTGACCATCAGAGTTAAAAAACAGCAGCTCACATCAGTCGTCATCAGGACTGAATAATTTATGCACACTGTGATGAAAACCATATGCTTCCATCAGGAAACCACACACTTCTTATAGCCGAATGTTCACAGGTATCTCGGAAATGAGATTTGTGGCTAGACGTAGCTAATGTTTTTTTTTTAATTCATATTCCATTCAAGATCAGATCTTACTTTCTCGTTTCACTCATTTCTTCTGTGGAATTAAAACTAAATATTTTGAAGAACTGTTGGTCATATAATGGAAGTCAGTGTAATGGTCAAAACAACAGGGTTGGAACAATGACACCCTCAAGTAAATTGGGTCCAATGTTGTTGATGGGCAATTTTCATTTTCAGATGAACATAAAACTTTCATTGGCATGTCAAAATGACAAAATGTCAAAAAGAAAAAATGGTGGGGGTCATGTAAATTCATTGTAAACCCTGAAAAAAAAACCTTAGCTCCTCATGTTTATGGAAATCTGAAATTTAAGTATTTTAAGCATAATTATTTTAGTTTGTTTAGTAATTATTTTAAGAAAGCCTTTGAATATTGTTAGATTTAAAAAGTCTTCTTATTCTGGTTTTGAAATTAGTTTTAGTTAGGCTCTGTGTTTTGTTTAGGCTATTTCGGGATCATTATCATTTGAGAAGAACCAGAATAAACTCTCATGACAACTCTGATATCAATCTTGAACAATGTCTTGTATCTTTTTTACGAAGAGGAATTTTTTTCTCTTACAATCATGGTTATGTTCAGGTTTGGGTCACATGTTTTTGTAAAACCCATATTGTACGAATTATTGCGAATGTTGAATGCCATTTTAACCATTCAGGTTCAAATTCTCACATGATAATGGACCTGACCAAGCATTTACAAAAAACATGACCTAACCTAACCAGAAATGGTCGGATGCAGTGCATGATTTAAAGGGGTTAAAACTGTGACACTCACGTGATAACTGTATTTCCCATCCCAGACCCTTACACCAAAACCATACAATATGATCCTGCCTCTTAAGGGGAACAAATTTGATTTGACAGGGTGAGGTGAAAAAAAATTAAATCTGACTTTTCACCTCTGAGCTTACATGGTAAAAAGTCAATACAGCCCAGCTGTAGCCTGGTAAGAGGTGTTAAACAGGCTAGTTTTCAATTAGGTCTCTCTTCATTCACCACCTATTCTCCTCTACTTTTCTTCTCATTCCCGCTCATTATACTTGCTAATCTAGGAGAGAGGAATGACCTCCAGGGCTGAGATTAAAGAGGGCTGAGCAGAGAGCTGCAGTGTGTGTCCAACAGACTGGGCTAGAGCTGCAGAATGCAAACCAATAGTCCAAGATTCATAATTTATCTTTCATCCTCATGTTTGCCTCAGCATAGATAATTTCTTGCTCTCTCCACAAACACAAATCGTTTCACTATTCCCTACCACCCATTTGCCCCCTTCCCTGTCACAAGCATCCCTTTCCAGATGGCTGCCACGATGCTTCAGTGTTAACTATGGTCAACACGTCCCACGTAGCCCTCTCTGGAGTACTGGCACAAACCCACTTTTCCCCTCCTATTGATCCCTCCTTCCACAGAAGTAGCCTCAACTCTCTTCCCTTCACATCCACTCCCATTCCCCCAGGAAGTTCAGAGTGTGAATGTCTTCTTGGATTAACTTGATCTGTTTCCCACTGAGAGATACAGTGTCTTACGTGTGGATTAAACATTCAATAATATTGATAAGCAAGGCTCATGTTTTTATGACCTCTGACTTTAAAATTATGTCAGAACAGCTAGTCTAAAGTTATGGAAACACATTAACCAATCATAAAACAGCCACATTCACTTTGAATAGACAAGAATGCATGCCAGTGTTATTTTAGTATCATTGAGAGATATAATTATAGTTTTTATTAATATTCAGAATTTGTTTTAGTTGTATATTTTAGTAGTTATTTATATACATTTTTATGTTTTTATTCATTTTTATTTCAGTTTTAGTTTTAGTTATTTCAGAATGATTTTAGTATTAAGTTAAACTAAATTAAAATGAAAAATGTTACCTTGGCATCCAGCTGAAATAAAGTAATATATAATTTTATTTCAGTGTACTTTATTTCAAGTTTTTTGTGGTTTTAGTTTTTCTTTTATTTAACTATAATAACCATGCTGCATGCACAACATTGCTGTCTATGATTCAGGAATTGTGCATTTATGTAGTATCAGGTAACACAAATTACTTTAATTACTAATAATTACTAAATTAGGAAAAAGAGAACACTTTCTTCTGCCAGTATTTTAGTCTTGTTTTCTAATAAAAATACACTTAAGACAAGATACATGTAAAAATACAAAATAGCATGAAATATTATAGAAAATACAGGAAAATGTATCTTAAAATAAATGTGAGGTTTCTTTTTTGGCATAAATCTGACAAAAATGAATTGTGTTTATGCACAACAAGAAAAAACATTACAATGCAATACAAGGAATATATTTAAATCAACATATTATATATATTATACAGTATATTATAGTCTTTTTACAATGTTGCCTCCCAAGTAAATATATCTTGTTTAAATTGTCTTTCAAAATAGATCAGAATATTTTTAATGACAAACAAGACAAAATACTGATAATTTGAATTTTTTTATTTTTTTTGCAAGAAACACGCTTTGTTACAATTAAATTAACCTACCAGTTGAGGATGTCAATTTCTGTTTGGCATGTACATAATGCCTGACCTCCAACAGAAAGGAACACATTAACCTGAGATCCTGAGATAACACCATTACATCTCCAGTGCAATGAAATGCGATCTCATTCGTCTACTTTAGAATGTGAACTCTGTACTTTCTGTACTGTCTGCCAGCTAATATAACAACAGCAGAGTAAGGCTAGCTATTGCAAATTCAGTTTTTGACATTATTCTGCATTTGTTTACAATGCTGCATGCTGAGGTATCATGCCTAATTGTCAGTAGTAAAATGCCAGACTGTTGCGAGGACACATCAGAGCTCGAGGACTCCTCTGTAAATATCAGCGGGGTACGTTCAGTACATTACAGTTATAAAAGCTAGTCAAACCGCCACTTTAGAGCCAAGAGTAAATCTACAAGTAGAATTCATCAGTTAACAAGGTGCTTCCTCGTGAGATCCAGCGCTCATGACAGAAATGCTACCTTATGACTAATGCATCCTGAGAGAGACTGCGGCAGCCATCTGGATTGTGGGTTTATAATTTACCAATTCATTCCGCTGAGAACTCACCACTGGCGGGGATGTTACAGTTCTAAACATTTACAAGGAACCAGCTATTGCTTTCAATAAAGGCTCAGCCATCCAATTGCCATAGAACGCACATCCTGGAGTGAGCAGCTGTATAATGCAACACTGATTTTGATAAAGAAAAGGTTTTGTGTGACAGCTGTGTGTTTAGCCATGCAGGGTTTTGTTAGCATGTGATTGTAATCTTCACAGAGTGAAATGGTCTGATCATCACATACCACTGTATAACATCTGTTGAAAGCTTCTATTACAGTTCCACTGTAATATGTGTCCAGCCTGGCATGATAAGGGGAGATTTTATGATTTAGGTACATTCCAGAATGTGTACATTTGAACTCTGTTCCAAAACCTAGTGATATGCTTAACTAGACATCAATTTAAATCATCACATACTTGTCCCTGATGCAAAGGCTGTTCCAAACAGCAGGTTGCAAAATTATCCTGCCTTCTAAGATACCTACTAAGCCAAATTGCATGTACCTGAAAGACGAAAGAGCTCAGGGAAAATGTTCAACCAAGAAGGCAGGCAGGAGAAATGTTATTAGAATTTTGATTATATTGTACTCAATACTGGAAAATATTGATTGAAAATGCTCTGCTCCATCATTTTGATTCACTCGGAACCAGAAACACATTTTGAGCTTCATGCACTAAAGTAAAATGGAAAGCCCGTTCTAATGATATTATCGTGTTTCTATTTCAAACCGACTGTCACCCACACATTTAAAATTTGCTATTGAGAACAATTCTAGACATAATTCGACAGAGTTAGATTTCAAATCAAATAATGCATGTATACAATAATGCCTAGATTGTACAGTCACTGATATATGTGAACTCATATATATATATTATATATATAATTATATATATTCTATCACAAACAAAACATATTGTGTTGAATTTTGTAATAAAGTGTCCAAATTTGAACACGACTTTTCATTCTTCAACAGATGAACACAAAATATGTTTCTACTAACCGTGGCTTCTGACTCAAAGAACAGAGTGTCCAGATTGTTCCAAGTAAACTTTTATGTTAATTTGTGATATGTAAAGTGACGTGTGGCCAAGTATGGTGACCCATACACGGGATTTGTGCTCTGCATTCACCACCAAGTGCATACACTACACACAGTAGGAACTCCGCCAGCAGGGGAAGCACCGGTACACACATCTGGAGCAGTGGGCAGCCATACTGCTGCAGCGCCTGGGGAGCCGTTGAAGGTTCAGTACCTTGCTCAAGGGTCTCACCTCAGTCATGGTATTGAGGGTGGAAGAGAGCGCTTGTCATTCACTCCCCCCACCGACAATCCCACAACCTTCGGGTTACAAGTCTGACTCTCTAACCATTAGGCCCCCACTGCCCCATATGTATAGACATGCATGTAGACTCTAGAAAGCAAAGCTACTACACTAGGTTTTGGAACAGAGACTGTTTTATGATATTTAAGTATTTTTGTTCTGAAAGCCAATGCGATTTAAATGTCTTGTGTAATCATAAGCATAATTTCTGGTTTACTACACCCACAAGCACATTATATTATTTAGGGATGTCAAATTTTCATACCCAAATACTGAAAATTGGCTGTGGCGTTATGCTGCGTCTGCCCGGCTGATTTAATTTGGAGAATATTAGCTGATATTCATGTTTTGGACACAACGGTTGTGTCTCTGCCCCCGATTATTATTTCAGCATCCATTTCAGTTTTTTAAGAGCTCTGTCATATAATTCACTGCAGTTAACCTGATGGACAGTGGGACTTAAAAAAAGACAGCTGTATCAAGCCTTTGCTTTTAACAAATGGACGGTTACCAGAGCATAAATATCCACAGGCAGGCAATTCGCCAGCCAAAAACAATGGCAACAGTTCCTTTTATGCCCTTATGTGATCAAGCTGTGTTGTACTGATGATAATGGGCTGGCGGAGTAAATGCCATCTGTAAAGTAGCCATTAAAAGGGCTGTCAGTGTGCTACTGCATAAATGTCATCCTGTAGGCTAGCTATGCAAGAGAAAGGCCTGTCGATGAGAGTTCAATGAGGGGAAGGTATAATATGGCCCCTGACACAGCAATCGATGAAGTGTGTATGTAGGGGGGATACAGTGCTCCTCTGCCGCCACAGATTGGATCAGGCTCTGTAATGGAAGCCTGGCCAGGGTGAGTCAGATCCTACTGGCCTGTGCCTCAAATGTTCCCTTCAAAGCCAGAAACCACTCCAGTTTCCATCAGCCTTCCCTCCATTCACACTCTACCAACCGTTAGCCCAAGGTACCACCAAGGAAGAGAGACCAGCACCCTTCCAAAATAGCAGTGAAGATGGGGGAATGAATGAGCAGACTGCCTCACACTGGGGATTCGGGGGAAAGATAAAGGGGACTGGAGAGAGATGAAAGAGAAAGACAGTATAATGATGGACAAACCCAAAAGACAAGAGAAAGTGAGCGAGTCATAGGTTACAGGATTGATAGACTCTGCTGTGCTACTAGAATGAGAGGTTAGGTGAGGGAGATAAACTCATGCTTTATACAATACAGACATAATTGTTATTGTATAAAGCGCTATATAAATAAAGGTGACTTGACTTGACTTGACTTTCGCCTCTGAATAAATCTATCCTGTCAGAAAGGGTTAATGGACGTAGCATGCACATCATTTTGTATATAGAACAGAATAGACATATTTTAAGATTAAAAAACAAACTTCACCTTTAAAGAGATATATAAAGGCATAAGTACTCTAAGTTCACTCTTTTGATGCGAAAACGGGCCATAGATCAAACCTGTGTCTTTGAGTGTATGCCAGATGACATGGAGCATCCTTGACCAGTGTGACCGTGTTTTTGAAATTGGACCCCTGAAGCAGCTAATGATCACTGAAAGGATTTTCAGGAGCAGTTCAGTAAAGGAAAGGGTGTTCCAGGGTGCAAAACATCTAAATTTGCAGATATTTCTGCACATAACATAAAAGAGTCATTTGCTTTTAAAACATTACTGGCCAATCTGCTGTCTGGGTACAAGCTTTTGTGCTTGTAAAATCTGTAAAGTCTGTGGTTGCCCTGCTTGCTTGGATGGTTTTAAATTGAATTGTTCAGAAAATTATCCAAATACGCTACCATTCAAAAGTTCAGTTAGGGGTCAGAAAGATTTTTTTATGTTTTAAGTCTCTTATGCTCACCAAATGTGCATTTATTTGATCAAAAATATTTTTATGTTTCGTGTAAAACAGTAATGAAATAATATTCAAGATATTTTAAAATATATTAAGATCAAATTTACTTTAATATACTTAATATTAAAAAAGCCGAATTTTCATCAGCCATTAATCTAATCTTCAGTGTCACATGATAATTCAGAAATCATTCTAATATACTGACTTGGTGCTCAAGTAACATTTCTAATTATCCATGTTGAAAATACTTTTGCTTAATGTTTTTGTGGAAACCATGATATTTCATTAAGATCTTTGATGAATAGAACATTTAAAAGAACAGCATTTATTTGAAATGGAAATCTTTTGTAACAATGTAAGTGTTTACTGTCACTTTAATGCAACTTTTGCTGAATAAAATATTAATTTATGTTTAAAAAAATCTTACTGAAACAGTAGGCTATTGTACGTTAAAATAACATGCCAGTAACATAAGTACCCAGAGAAGATACAACCTATTTTTTTTTTCTTTTTCTATTTATGTGAAAGTTCATGCTCAATCTCAATAGTTGCTCCAGATAACAATGTCATTTACAGGTCATTGTGTCAATAGTATCTAAAGAGTTCACTAAAGAATGAATGTGTTGCATAAACGTTAGGAACAGTTCTGTTTACTTACACTAATTTGGTCACTTCTAATAGCTTCTTATAACTTTTCATTTGACACAATTCTGACTCACATTCCCAGCAGTTTTTAATCACCTTGCAGAGTAATTTAACAATTCCTTTAAAGAAAAATGACAGATAAAAATGCTTAACAATGTCACAATTCATTCCAACATAATAAAATTATCAAATAAAAATGAATTACATGGAGCACAGAAGTCTCAAATTCAACTTAGCAAAAAGTGAATTAGAGGCAGCATTTGAATCTCAAACCACATTTTTACTCCTCGACTCACCACTAGCAGGGCTGTCACAGTACAGAGGAACACAGCACATGGTCCATAGCTGTGCCATCTGAGCTTTGCACAGCATGGTCCCTACGCACCATGGCAGAGCTGAGTCTAGACAGCTCTGCTCCTCCAGCATACGGACAAGGGAAAAGGAAACAGCTTGTACAAATCACTACTACTCCCATATCAACACAAC
The DNA here is from genome assembly GCA_018155175.1 of Sinocyclocheilus anophthalmus. Taxonomy (NCBI): domain Eukaryota; kingdom Metazoa; phylum Chordata; class Actinopteri; order Cypriniformes; family Cyprinidae; genus Sinocyclocheilus; species Sinocyclocheilus anophthalmus. The sequence continues at coordinate 159,425 of JADLZN010010525.1, forward strand.
AATAGAACATTACAGCAGAATTACTATAGCACTTAAAAAAGAATCCTTTGAAAATAGACTCACATGAGGAGAATAAAGTAAACACTAGCTGTACTTTTTATTGTTCCATTAATCAACGTGACAGCCGGTTGGCTCCCGTAGCCATCAGCAGAGGGAATACAGCGCAATGACGTACAAAAAGGTAGAATGAGTGGCCACCACCGATCCAGATCAGAAAACTGCATCTGACCACAGTTGGGACTTCTTTTTAAGCACCACTATGTGGGTTGTAATCGAAAGCAACACTGGTATTCCAGAGCTAGTATTTTCTACCTGGCTTAGTGACGACTTAAACACTGTAAAATTTTCATATACAGACTCAACTCCAAGTCAGAATGACATATAATTTCAGTCTGTAAATGCTGCATTATTATTGCTTTCACTGTGAATAAACTGTTGTGTCAAAGCGGGGCTCCAGACAAAAAAAAATAAAAAAATTCACTTAATGAACTTCAGAACTATATGGAGTCCCAAAAGCCCTGTTCGGATGGGACTAAATTTCTAAACAACGTTGGAATTACATTTCTTATCACCCACCTGTGATTCCAAGTATTGATTCAGACTGGAATCTAACATCTCCGTGTTTATTACAGAGGTGGGAGGGTCTGTTTTGTACATCTGGGTGTTTTCACGAGATCACACATATTTATGCTATGCACGCATCTGCATCCTGAATCATGCGTATCTGACTACCTTAGGTCCACCATTTACTATAGTACGCCATATCGTTTAAAGCTATGGTTTGTACTAAGCCATTACCATGGCTATTTGTGTCTATCTGAATACGGTGAGTATCTCACCTGACCACCCTGGTATTAGCAGTCAGTACTCTACAGCTTTATGCTCTTCTGGCTCTTGATTATGTGATATTGAATTTGATTTTTTATATTCTTATCTTCTTCTTTGAAAGGCAAACACATACAACCAAATGCGCACGAGTAGTTTAGAGCGTCCTACGTAGTTTCATGTGCCCACGACATAACAAGGAACCATGCTTAGTGAAAAAATATATATTATTTTCCGGCACACCGGCACATCCTTTCGGTATCTGCAGCCTGGCATTAGATTTCTCACAAGTTTTGCCGGTAAAAACGTTTTCTCTGGAATTATTACAGAGGTTGTGTGAGAAAAACACATGGCAGATTTGGATGGGATTAAAATCGCAAAGTATGTCTGTGAAACACAAATTTCTATAATGACCCACTGGAAAACTAGTCCCGTCCGAATAGGGCTATAATAATCGTGTATCTTATTCCCATACTCTTTGGACGCCCCATTATCACGGAACCATCAACTTTGTCATCATCCACTTAGCCATGGCGCATGTAGTTTTTGGGCTCCTCTTCCATGCATCCGTTGGTCTCCAACCGTGGCCCTGGAGGCCGGTTTCCTGGCAATTTGGCTTTACTGGCTCAACACACCGCCTGGGAAGTTCTATATGCCTAAGAAGACCTTGATTAGCTGGTTCAGGTGTGTTAATTTATGGTTGGAGCTAACTCTGCAGGACACCGGCCCTCCAGGACCACGTTTGGAGACCCCTGCTATAAATGTTGTCATATGTCTTGCACACATCCAGCCTGTTTTTCTTCATTAGTAACATGCAATTATATGGGAGGTGTTGAATTTTATCTTTAGCTGCTTGCATTCTTTCTTATGTAGACAACAGGTTAAGTAAAACTATGAATATGCAATATAGCGCGCATATATTTTACACATAGCCAAAATACTATTTTAGTATTATTGATTGATTTCGTTAAGGATTAGCAGAAGTTTCTAAAGCTGATACTTAGTCTATTCTAAGTACACAGAGCATAAAGCTTATTGCGATATTGGACCAAGTGTGCTACAAATTATTAGAGTTCCACGCATTAACAGAACACATAGACTAAAGATCTTGATAACAGGAAGCCATATTAGTATAAATTATTAGCAATAATTGTTAACGATATTGCTAATGTCTACACAGCTGACAGCTTTACCTGTTGCAGTTTGTTCAAGCTGTGCAAGAAATAGACACTGCTTTTCTGTACTTTTACTTCGCACATTTCCGTCATTTTCGATATCTTGCATGCTGTACAACTGGAGCTGCTTTTTGCAGTGTGGCAGCAATTTTGGGGCCCCTTTTTGGGTGTTTGGCAGAGACAAGTTCTTTTTTCCACTAAAATTTTCATGTGCATTGTCAACATAACAAAAGATGTGATCGCAAAACAAGCAAGAAAAAAGGCATTACATGCAAATTTTTAAGTCATAACATGTACATTTACATAGTTGCCAGTGGCGACCTCAGCAAAAATCTCTCTCAAATTTATATTTTTGGTCCCAAATGCTACCATTTTAGCCTCAGTCTGGAGCCCTGCAAAGAAGCAAGATACTTTGAAGATATCTCAGGTGGAAAAGCATGTTTTCATGGTGAATGTTTAATAAACCATGAGAAAGAGTGAAGGGGGTAGGGGGTTGGTTCTTTTATCTCCCACTACACTGAATGTCAATGTACAGCAAAAACTAGGGTAACGTGCTACATATGTATTTCAGATTTATAATTTTTGTTGCTCATGAGAGAGAAATAAATATCTCAGGTAGCGTGACCAGCGTGCACAGTTATCACACATGCGGATAATGGATTTTATCAGTTCTGGGCTTCCCGCTGATGACACCAGTGACATGAATGCCAGTCAGTCAATTAACTGCAACCTATAGCTTTGATGATTACAAAGAGAAACTGCAAACAAATTCCCTGTCCATTATCTCCATCAGGAATCATAAAGGACCAACAAATATATCCCTTGCAGTAGTTATTCCAGTCGCATAAAAGGCATATGGTGAAGAATACATCGCAACAAAAGCTCTTTTCAAAAAAGAGGATAAATTGTACACACCTAATCAAACTATCACCAAATATTTGTGTCACAGCCAAACTTTCCCACTTCTTTCATTTCCTTTCTAGCACCTTTTATTTTCTCCTCCTTCGTTATCCCTTGCCTCTGAATCTGGCGAGTACAAAGAGCGTCCATTGTGGTGCCCGAGGAGATGTTTAGAGCCTTTTCTCTGTGCTTATATGAGGTGCTTGACAGCCTGTCGTTATTGTGTTTGGCGACCGACCCCCTAAAAAAAACATATCGATCAGCTGCAATCACAAACTAGAAGCCTGCTGTTATACAAAAATGCTCTGAATAGCTCCCCCTTTCCCTCCTCCTTCAAAGCAACACCGAAAAATTACACAGAGAAGGCAACTCTCCACCTGTCCTCAGATGCTGCCCTCTGCTTATCTAGGCTGTAGCATAGTGTGGAATTGGATTTGGATGATACTGCTTACCAGACCAAACCTCTTATTGCTGCAATTCCTCCCTTGATACCGTGATTCCTGAAAGCCCAAGCAAGACTCGCTGAACACATTGGGCTCCCTGCTCCTTGTCTAATTTGTTTGAGGCTAGGTCAGCTCTTTTTACAGTCTGAATTAATTTATCAGTCAAAACAAGTAAGGGCCTCTAAGTGTAAGAACTAGGATGTGAGACCGTAAAGTAGGATGACAGGCACACAAATACATTTTTACAGTTTCTAAATAAAGAGTGGTGCCAAAATACTTGGAAAACACCCAAGGCGTTGCTATGCAGTTGCTAAGGAGTTCTGAGTGGTTGCTAGGTGCGTAAAAACTGACCCAAGATAAAAGAGCCCACCCCAAAGTCTCTATATTCTGGTTTCGATGACTCTATATGTTAGGAAGATGTGAGTGATTGCGATTTGCTATGTAGTTTTGGGTGTTGCTAGGTTGGCAGTAACAGTCTCAAGTCAAATGAGACCCACTTACAAGTCTCTATGATATTCTGATCTTTAGACTCAGTATGCTTATCATAATAGGAAGCTTTTTGGGTGTTGGCTGACTAAATTAATTCATGAAAATGAAAATGAAAAAAAAGCAATGTGGTTGCTAAGGCATTCTCTGTAGTTGCTAGGTGGTTTCTGCAGCCAAAAGAGGCACTTCAAGACATTCTACAATATGAGATGTTATTTATATTCATAGCTCAAGCGTTGAGAGGTTTGTACAAACCAATAACCCTAACTATGAGCAATAGTAATAGTGATATTTGTCTCAGCACCATAATAAAAGATAAAGTAAGTGAGAGAACAAGAAACAATCTCTGAATTGGAGTGCATCCTTCAGCCAATCAAAGGCAGAGCTCTCTTTGTTTTCTTCCTGGTTTCTTTCCATGACCTTGATTGCAAGCAGAAGCTATACAGTAATTAGCACAGCTTGTGGAGATGTTCATCCAAGAGGCATTAATGCATGTCTTCGGGGTCTCATCCGCATTTCACCTCCTCTTTCTCGTTTGTCTGCCTCTCCCTCCCTCTCTCTCTCTAGCTTTCGAAGTCACTCAACCTTGTGGTCCTGCACACACTGCATTGCCAAACAGGCCCTGGTCCCAACAAGCAAGCGCACAGCATTTTATCATTCCATTTACAATATCTGCATTCATAGCAAATGCATATGGTATAAAGAAAGAAAGATTCAGAGGACAGAGATGTTCTTTCCTCCCTGGTGATTTCAATGACACAGTGGTCAGATGCACAGACGCTAAAAGACCCACAATGAGACACACGCCATGAAAAAAATAAAATAAATACAAGACAGAGACCTTAATTGCTCAGTCAAGCATAATGCAAACAGAATGGGGATTTTTTTTTCTTAAATGTGCAGTTTTTAAACTGGAATAAAATGCACAAAAAACTACTTGAAATAGAAGTAGAAGATAGAAGGAATGTGTTTTATAAGCCTTCATTAAACAATCAAGTAGTAGCAATGTACTTTAAAGCAGAGGTGGGTAGGAGTACTTCGATGAGACCACAATGATTGGTCACATAAGTAAAGGCCTGACTTTTTTATTATTATTATTTGGTAACACTTTATTTCGATAGTCCACTTTAGACATTCTATTAACAGCAAGTAACTTTGCAACTACATGACAACTAGCAGTTTGTAGAGTATTAGTAAACTATCTGCTTAATATCTTCTAACACTTTCTTTGTCAACTTATTCTACTAACCCTAAACCTACCCTAACAGTCTACTCTGAGAGATAGTGGATATGTAGTTGCAAATGAATGAGAATTAGTTGACATGTAGTAACAAAGTTACTTATAGTTAGTAGAATGTCTAAAGTGGACTATCGAAATAAAGTGTAACCTATTATTTCAAATCAATATTTAGTAACAACTGCACACAGAAATCAAATGTAATTCTGTTGATTTTTCATTGTTTAACTATTCATTTGTTGAAGGGGAATGCAATGCATTTTTGAGACATGTTTTAAAAGGACTATTTTTGATGCCATTTTAAAAACAATAAAAAAAAGTTGGGAAATGTGAAACAGCAGTCAAAAACACTGAGTGATGCTGTACAAAAAAAATGCCCATCCTTACTTTGAAGACGAAAATATTTATAATAAATAGGAAGGACAAAGAAGCAGATGAGGTGTTGGAGATTTGATGTGGCTGTGGCAGTGCACTTGTTCTAAAACAAAAAATGATGCTGGAGTACACCCCAACAAATACAGATGCCTGCAGGATATTCACAACTAGTTAGAGTATAAAAACACATAAATGAACATCAGAGGATATGCTTTGAAAGATACAGTACCGCATATTGAAATCTATCATGTAATTGTATACATGATAAAAAAATCAAGTGTCTCTAGTTATTCAACATAAACGCAAATGATTGAGATTCTCACATATACATACAAAGACATATAAAATGTATACATTAAATCATTCTATTATAGACAGATGTGCAAAATAAAATGCATGCAACCTGAATCCTGCACCATACAAAAGTTGGCAAGTTTGAGAAGGAAAGCCTGAGAAAGAAAAGCAAAGCTGAGCCGAGCCGAGCCGAGCCGAGCAAAGTAAATCTCAGTATGGGTTCGATGGACAGTGTTGGTTTTTCTGAGCTGCTCTGAAAATTTTTGCTTTTTTTCCCCAAAACATAAAGAGCAGAGATTTACAGCCCCAGGCAGAGCTTGTCAAACCAGGCTCCTCTCCTCTGCTTTGCTGTGTGAGACAGAGCCTAATGCTGCAGACATCCAGACCACTGCACTGCTGCAGTCCCTCAGCCATCACAGTCTACAAACCTAACCAGAAGCATCAAGCAGCCATTCACTGATACATGATTTACCACTTTCAAGTACAGAAAGCATTGTTAAAACATTATCAGGGATAAACCGGTAAGCTCTGAGCACATTATGACTTAAGAGTATTTCCATTCAAATTAAAACAGAAACTCTCCATCTCATTCAATCAAGGGGGAGGCTTCATGGTACATCTTCCTAATGAATGTGTGAATTAATAAGTTTTTCCCAGGTGGGGTTTGCTCTAAAAATGGGTGGGAGAGGAGAAAGACCTGGAACAGAGAATGAATCTTTGTCATACACATTACAAAAAAAAAAATTCAGCCCCTTTCTGGCCCACCACTGAATAGGAACAAAACTGTTTCCTCTTCGATTTTGTTCTCCACTGTTTTCATTTGCTGTCTTGTTGAAGTGGTTGCGACTGAGAATTGCAGGATGGAAGACAGAAGAATGGCAAGAGAGGGAGAGAAGAAAGGGAAAGAGAGAGAGAGAGAGAGAAATAAAACAGCAGAGCCATCAAAAAGCAATCATAGCTTGATGAAGTGAGGCTGTGGGCCACAGACAAATGGGAGGGAAGCAAATGACAGCCCGGTAGGGGTAAAAACGAGAGCGCGGGTAGCAGAAACATTAAATCTGCATAAAAATGCTCAGTTGACTAGCACAACCAAGAGTTTTTAACCCAAAGCAAAACCATACACCTGAACATTACACGTCCGCACAAATACTTACACATCAACACCATAAGACAACAAATTACAGCCTGGCCCATTATAAGAAGTTCAATGGTAGAGAATGATAGAGAATGCACATCCCGTCGGCATGTGTTTATCTCGCTAGGTAGGTCAGCTGCTTGATGTTTGCTGGCTCACACAAGCAGATGTGTTTTATAGTTTATTTGGATCTGGATCAGTGGCAGTAGGACGGCTTAGATACGCTCTGTGTTTGGAGTCCCCACCGGGAGGTGTGAGTTCTGTCTTGGTCTACTGCAAACATCTCGCTACATGAAACGCTTGGACAATCATTAGGAGGAGGATGGAGATGTGAAGTAGGACAAAAAAGGATGTCTCCTGGAAGTGTCTCAACAATAAAGAAGAAAACTAATAAGCAAGGTTGGCTTTCACTTCTCTTTCTGGATATGCCACACATGACTATAGTATGAGAACAGTGGCAGCATTGAAGGATATCAGAAGATCCTAACAATATTGATTTTTTTGGATGTGGGGTGCATTTGTGAAACCTTTCTTTTCACAGACAGTGGCCAGGGAAGCAAAACACAGAGCGTAAGCACGAAAAAGGACATGAATCGCGTGACGGTGCGGGCGAATCTGTCCGTCTAACAATGCTGCAGCGCTTCACGCTGATTTCCCTTTCTGCTTCAGTAAGCCTCTCAGATGTTTACTTCCCTTGTTCTATCATATTCCTTCACTGGTCACCTAAGTGGGACAAAATTACAAACATATTTTATATCCGCTTCATAAAGTAACATATTTTAACTATTAAATCTATATAAGGCATCTAGTTTCTTTTACATGTTCTGTTTTTCAAATTATTTATTTAAATGACATGGGATTTTTCTTTACATTTTGCAACCTACTTCAAAATATATAAAAATGTAAACCATTCTTCAACATAGATAACAATATGAACTGCCAATCACTATCCCAGTTTCAAAATTCACATCCCTACCTTCACATCCACACTCTCTATAATGTTTCTAGTGTGGCGAGGGTGGCTAGCAGAATTCATAAAACATATTCATGGGCTGCCGTCCCACAACCAAATGCTTCGTTGTCAAGGCGCTAAAACTTCAGGTCTATATCATGACAAGTGGTTTTATGTGACATGGCACAGTCACTGACGCCCCTATTAGTCATCGGTTAAGTCAACTAGAAAATCATCAGCAAAATAATTGTTCTTGAGCTGAGCATGGCTGACAGGCTCTCTCGATGGAAAAACAGGTTGAATGATTTGTCACTTGCTTGAAGGTACTTTGTCGAATTTACTGACATTCACATTGCTAATTAAACCCTTAAGAATCTTCTTTGAGTACAACTCCGTTCCGTTGGTTTGTTCCTCTTTAAATTTTCCCAATAACTTGCGTGGCTATGTTGCACCCTGTCAGAAAACTAGAAAAGCACACAGAATCTCTCAGGTTTGGGTGTGTTTGTGCACATTACAGTGAGCTACGATTAGCTAATGATTCCAGAGATTACGCAAAAGAGGGAGGAGCAATGCAGAACAGTAAGAAAAGTGTGTGTTTCATAGTAGGAGGTGTGAATGTGCCTCTTTGTGGCAGACATATGCTCTTAAACATGGCAGGACCGCAGGGAAATGCTAGTTCTGGTACGTTTTCACACTCCTTGCCTCAAACCTCCTCAAATGTTCCAGTATTAAACAAAAGCACAGTAGCTGATAACTCTATGTTTGTCAGTAACACTTACTATGCTAATGCGCTAATAAACTGAGTAACTATTTTTGTTTTTGCATGTTATTTAGCATATTGCTATGTGGTTGCTAGGATGTTCGGAGTGGTTCGGTCTGCCATCAATCTGTTTAATAACAGATTATTTGGGTGCATGTAAGCATAGCTAATGTTGCCCATTTTACAGTCTGCCTGCTCTGATCACAAAAAAAAAGTAGTATCTCACCTCTTCTCAACAAGATGCACAATTCAACCTATGATTCATTTCTGTAGCTCAAAAAGTGCAGGATGAGTTGCCTGAAAACGTCATTTAGGGTTAGAGGTTTGTTCAAATTCATAACTCTAAACTCGAGCTATAATAATAGTGATGTTCGCCTTAGCAAGCACCGCTAATTACAAGAAGCTACACAAACTAATTACATTTGAGAGTACATCACTGCATGCTTATGTAATTAAACTGTAAAATGAACCCTTTTGTAAAGCGTGACCTGACTGCACATTTAACTGTAGAAGTGAATTACAGTATTAAGTGGCAAATGTGCACCTTTGAGACGAAAAGACAAGAAAAGTGAGGAAATGATAACCAAGCGAGAGAGTGAAGAGTGCAATAAAGACCAAATCAGGACATGGAAAGATGTGCAAATTATGAGCTTAGTCTCTCAGTCGGTGCCAAGGAAGGCTCGATTGGACAAGTGCTCACTTACATCACAACCCCCTTCAATATGTGGCAGTTTTTCAGAAACCCAGTTTAGACATTACAGCCAGCAGCTAAATCTATAGTGTGAAATGTGATGTGAAAGCTATTGTGAAGTCACACAAGTCACAAAAACTCATCAGCTTTGAGCATCATGTCAACTCTGCAGCTCTTTTTGAAAGGTTTCCCATCATGCCGTGTGCCAGAGCCATTCTAAGGGATTTACTATGTTACACTAACAGTATTGCAGTTTAGTTACATAAATCTAAACAAGCAACTACCACCTAACAGTCTGTGTGCATATAATATATAACAGTTAGGTAGGGATCTTGTTTCACTCAGCTGAAGGTGTTTTACTCTTGACCCTTAAGTTGTTATATATGTAAGTGTGTGCTAGTTATGTCCTATTCATAACTGAAAGACTGATCTGCATAATATATACATGCAAGTTAGAAGTCATAGCACATAGTCTGTGCAGTAATTAATTAAATGCCTTTATAACTGTACTTTAAAAACACTAAATAAAAATAATTTGTTAAATAAAAACGAACAAATAAAATTAACCAACTAAAAAAAACAACAACAAAAAAATCAAATAATAAAATACAATTATAATATGCTTTTAGGCTTAGTTTTTGTTTGTTTTGGTATATTATAAAACTTGAAACCTTTACATCCTGTCTGAATTAAGCATGAAAATACCACTGGATAATATTTAGCACATTAACTGTGGCAGCACTAAAATACTAAAAATACAATAAAAAATTTACAGAAATTAGAAAGCTTGAAGTTTTGTAAAACTACACTAACATCAAAAATAAAAACGGGGGGGGGGGGGAGGGGGGGGGGGGGGGGGGGGGGGGGGGGGGAAAAAAAACAATGAAAAAAAAAATTACAACTATAATAACCTTAACAATCATTATTAACAAACCATGGAAATAAAACACATATTTTTATTACCCGATACCAATTATTTTACATTGAAGTATATAACCAATAAACCTATGTACAAAAGCAAATGTTAACTCCTGTTTCATTTCTACTTATTGATACAATAAATAATTCACTATTAGACTACAGTAATAAAAAAAACATTAATTGCTTAAGTAGATTAACTGCAAATGCACATGACTGCATGTGATATATGTGTGTAGAGTGCATACTTAAAACCCTAAAAGATACATATTCTGTGGTGAGTGCTTGAGTTATCTATTAGAATGAATGTCTAAAATAAAGGGATGGAGTGTGCATTTTAAGCATTTTGTTTTGCTACTCTGTGTGTGTGTGTGTGTGTGTGTGTGTGTGTGTGTGTGTGTGTGTGTGTGTGTGTGTGAGGTTTAGGGTAGCCCTCTGTCAAAAGCGGCGCCGGCTGCAGTCAATCAGGAGGAACATGGTGCTTTCTGCTGCCACTCAGCCCCCACGGTAATGATGATGGGCCTGTGAAGCGCCGCATTCCGGGATCTCGTTACACTCAAATAATTGGAGTTTGTTAGAACCGGCCAGCTTCAATCTGCAGCCCGAGACAGTCAGGTGTGCGTCTGGGATTAGGTAGAGTGCATAACTGACAGCACAGCCCATTTGTATGACCTTATCACCTCTGACTTTTTGGGACTGGTGAGGGAGCTCAGCTCTGGGCCACCATGCATACATTGGCATAGGAAAAAAAGATGTTGGAGCATCCAACATTATCATACCTTATCTGTCAGCACAAATAAATAAGCATATGTGCATGGTGTACTAACTAACTGCACTATGTCCCTTCAAACTCTACAACAAGATATTGTCCTCTTATACAAGGCGAAAACGTTTTTAGAGCTGGTCTGAATTGAAGAGGCTGCATCTTATTTGCTTTGAGATGCAGTTTTCACCCCAGTGCACACAAACAGACACAAACGCATATTGACTGCAGCACGCTGGTGTTAATGAGTTACTAATACATTCACAGTTGAATGGAGGAACATCTCATCTTGTGCACACAGGCTTCTCCATCTAAAATTTGGCCTTACACACACACACACACACACACACACACACACTGCAGCAAGCCATTAAAACATTATTCAAGAGGCGCTTATTGGTTCTCCACTCTCTTGTCAGTGGCATTGCTGTTATTAGAAATATATGCTCTCACACATGCGCTATTAAACTTCACCTAGCATTTCAGCACATTTAAGCAGCAGTGAAAATCACCATAATTATTACAGCTCTCATGCAGCGGATGAGTGCCACAGCCAGGGGAAGTGCGGGGGGAATCATTTGACGCAGCAATCTAAAATTAAACACAACATTACTACAAAGGGAAATAGATTAAACATGCAATTACTCAAATTAAAAAGTGAGAGATATCTTCAGTGGGGTCAATCAATCTCTTGCATGAGAGATGATGACTCATAATCATAAAAGACAAATACGCCCCCATTAAATACACAGCACGCATAATTTTTGATTTGGTGTGCAAGCCCTAATAACCTTGATTATACTTTATTATGATGATAGTTCAACCAAAAATTTAAGTTGTCGTTGTTTGCTCGTCACTTCAAAACTCTATGGATCTTTTTTCTATCTAGCACAAAAGGTTAAAGTTCATATAATGTCGTGCCTTTTTACCTACACATTACAGGTATAGTTTCATATACATATAACACCACACACACACACACACACACACACACAACACACACATACGTACATACTGTATACAAAGCTAGCAGCTAGCATATGGCTTCAAGTTGAAGTATAGTGTCCAGTATGGACTACCTTTATGGTGTTTTTATGATGCTTTTATTGTAATTGTATTGACATGTGGAGCTTGACAGCACCTGATCATCAATCACTTTCATTATACGTAAAAAATAGCAATGTGCACATGTTGTCTAACTACTCCTTTTGTGGTCTACAGAAGAAAGAACATCATACGGAACGAAATGAGGGTGAGTAAATTATGACAGAATGTTCATTTTTCGGTGAACTATCCCTTAAAGCTGTAAATCTGTTCTTGTTTCAGAGCACTGTAACATGAAAACGCATGCTGCTCAAATAAAATCAAAGTCTTAAAGCTAGAAGAGTGCAAGCAAAGGGTCTGTTGTGTCTTCCGATGATCACTGGGGTGTAATACATTCTCAGTTTTATAACCTAAGAACATCTCGGTTACTTGTGTAACCCTCATTCCCTGAAGGAGGGAACGGAGACGTTACGTCAGTCGTGACTGACGAATTGGGATCTCACCCGAGAGCCCAATCACCTTTGAGTGTTAACTAAACAATCCAATGACAGTTGGCGTGTGTGTTTCGCCACGTGCACCCCGCCCCGCAGCGTGGGTATAAAAGGAGAGCGCGTGCAAACGCACATCAGTTTTTCGCTGAGGAGCCGAGACTACGTGCCCCGGCCGTACAGCGGTGGTACAGCAACTGTGGCGACGGGACGTAATGTCTCCGTTCCCTCCTTCAGGGAACGAGGGTTACACAAGTAACCGAGACGTTCCCTTTCAGTCAGTCACGTTCTATGTTACCTCAGTCGTGACTGACGAATTGGGATCCATATGGAAAACGCCACTATTGCTGACCCTCCTCCAGTGCCCTGCGGAAGCCGGCAAGTCCGCCCACACCAGCTGGGGCGGAAGATAGTACAGCGGCTAGGCAGAGGTGTCCGCCGCTGCTGTTCCATACAGTGGTACATTGATAACACTGGGAAAGCGTACCCAGTTGGGACGCTACGGAAGCCACATCCTGCGCATAGGAGGTATCATGTGGAATTACACATATGGACTGGCCCAGGGCAGTGCTACATATGGAAGTCCCTGCGGTAGACTCAACCCGCCTGGGGTGAGATGACTACGCAGCAGAGATGACAGTGAACGACTGCAAGGGAAAGACACGGGCTTACCGTGAGGGAGCCGTACCGTGGAAGAATACACAAGTGGGATCACCCGAAGGGGGAATCACAACACACGGGCACCTAGCACAGCACAAGAGCTGACCTTGGGCATGCACACGAGTGATGAGCCTGGCGTCTGGCGCTCCGCCACGCCTGACCACCGAGGGTGCGGGAGGAACTCCACCAGGGTTCGCCATGGGGAACTGAACTGAGGAGCAAAAAAGCGCACGTATCCGGTCCGTAGAGGGGAATGGCGCAGCAAGCGAGACACCGAGCAGTTCCTCTGGTTTTGCTGGCTACTTGAGGTGAGTACACGAGAGGACACTGGCTCTACACGGAGATTATAGAATCTTGTAAACGTGTTAGGCGTCGCCCAGCCGGAAGCTCTACATATGTCTGCTATCGAGGCGCCCCGCGCCAAAGCCCAAGAAGATGCCACTCCTCTCGTAGAGTGAGCTCTCACTCCTGGGGGGCACGGTAACCATTGGGCCTGGTAAGCTAAGACTATAGCCTCCACTAACCAGTGGGCAAGTCTTTGTTTGGAGACAGCCTTCCCCTTCTGCTGTCCTCCGAAGCAGACAAAGAGCTGGTCTGAGGTCCTGAAGCTCCGTGTACGGTCCACGTAAATGCGCAAAGCGGAACGGGACAGAGCAGAGCGATTGCTGGGTCTGCCTCCTCCTGGGGCAGCACTTGCAAGTTCACCACCTGATCCCTGAAGGCGTGGTGGGAACTTTGGGCACATATCCAGGTCGGGGTCTCGGGACAATGTGAGAGTTACCCGTTCCGAATTCCAGGCACTCTTGACCGAGGCCAATGCGGTGAGGAGCACTGTCTTCAACGACAGAAACTTAAGCTCTACTGACTGCAGATGCTCGAAGGGCTCCTCCTTCAAGGCCGTCAGGACCGAGGGGAGATCCCAAGAGGGTAACAGGTGAGGGGGCGGAGGATTTAACCTCCTTGCCCCTCTGAGAACCCTGATGACCAAGTCGTGCTTCCCCAAAGACTTACCGTCTACTGCCTCGTGCTGTGTCGGCATGGGTGGCACATAGACTTTAAAGGGTGGAGGGAGACAGCCTTCGCTCCAAGCCATCGTGCAGGAAAGAGAGCACGACTGCGATCGGGCATCTACGTGGGTCTTCCCGGCGGGAAGAGCACCATTCGACGAACAGGTTCCACTTCAGCCTGTAAGCGTGTCTAGTAGACGGGGCCTGGCTTTTACTACCGCTGGAGGTATCCACCTAAACCTCCACGCCCGTCCAGGACCACAAGTGGATTCCACAAGTCTGGACCGGTGGCCAAAGGGTGCCCACCTCTCTGAGAAAGGAGATCCCTCCTCAGAGGAATCTGCCAGGGAGGGTCTGTCGCGAGGAGCATCAGTTCGGGGTACCAAGTCCGACTGGGCCAGTATGGCTCTACCAGGCAAACCTGCTCCTCGTCCTCCCTGACCTTGCACAGTGTCTGTGCGAGAAGGCTCACTGGGGGAAACGCATATTTGCGTAGGCCCCTCGGCCAGCTGCACGCCAGTGCGTCCGTGCCGAGGGTCCCCTCGGCCAGGGAGTAAAACAACTGGCAATGGGACGTGTCCGGGGAGGCAAACAGGTCTACCTGAGCGTCCCCAAAGTGTCTCCAAATCAGCTGGACTGTCTCGTGGTGGAGTCTCCATTCTCCCGGAAGGGCGGGCTGACGTGAGAGCTCGTCGTCTGCACGATTGAGCTCGCCTGGGATGTGAGCGGCGCGAAGCGACCTCAGATGCTTCCGACTCCAAAGGAGGAGGTGGCTGGTGAGTTGCGACATGCGACGGGAGCGTAGACCGCCCTGGTGGTTGATGTACGCAATGGTCGCAGTGTTGTCCGTACGGACCAGTACATGCTTGTCGTGCAGCAGCGATTTGAAGCGGCACAGAGCTAGCCATACTGCTTGCAACTCGAGGCAGTTGATATGCCACTGCAGTCGGGGCCCCGGCCGGAGCCTTGGAGCTGCATTCCCATTGCACATGGCACCCCAGCCCCTGGCAGAGGCATCTGTTGACACAACAGCATGCCTGGATAATTGCCCAAGGGACACCCCTGTCCGAAGAAAGGCAAGATCTGCCCATGGACTGAAGGTCTGACGGCAGAACGGGGTGACAGAAACCCGGTAAGTGCCGTGCCATGCCCATCTCGGGACCCGGTCGTGAAGCCAACGCTGAAGCGGCCTCATATGAAGCAACCCGAGCGGCGTAACAGCAGCTGCGGATGCCATATGCCCCAGGAGCCTCTGAAATTGTTTCAGTGGAACCGCCGTCTTGCACTGGAAGGACCCCAGGCAGTTCAGCATCGACTGTGCATGTTCTACTGAGAGACGTGCCGAGAGATTGACCGAGTCCGACTCCATGCCGAGAAAAGAGATCCTCTGCACCGGGGAGAGTTTGCTCTTTTCCCAGTCGACCCTGAGGTCGATCGCTGCGAACCAATTGAAAGGACGGACGCATTGAAAGATGCGTTTCTGCGTCAACATCCTGAACGGGAGCTTGTGAAGGGCCCGGCTCAGCACGCGCAGGTCCAGGATTGGTCGTAACCCACTGCCTTTCTTGGGTACGATGAAGTATGAACCTGACCTCATCTCGGCTGGAGGGGCCGGCTGTATCGCGTCCTTCGCCAGCGTGACCGCGATCTCTGCACGCAAGACAGAAGCATCCTTGTCCGGCACAGAGGTGAAACGAATGCCCCTGAACTTGAAGGGCGCCGGCAACTTGATCGCTAGACCAATTCTGACGGTTCAACATAGCCAGCGGAAGCCTGGGGCACAGCTAACGCATGCCCGCCAGCGACCGGGGATACATGCTGACTAGGGAACCACCGACAGTAACCCGCAGTGTGCAGTGCAGTGGAACACAGGGCCCAACCCGGGAGCCAGCTTCCTTCACTTACCCTGGCTCCACGCTAGGCAGGGGCTCGTGAAGAGTCATAGCGTCCCTGGAACTGACCCTGCTGCCCCATTGGCAAAGGAGAGGGGGACCGGCCAGGTGGAACTGGGTCTTCGCGCTCTGCCAACATTTTCCCCCTTCGCCCTCTTGGAACCCAGAGAAAAGGAACCCGCTCTTCTGTTGAGGTTTTGGGCACAACTGGCTGGGTATCAGCGGCAGAACATAAAAAAACAGGAAACAAGTCTTCTCACCCGGCCCGCCGCGCCCATGGGGAAGGAGTGTGCGGTCACCATCTCCTGCAGGCTGGATCCAAGACACCCCGGTTCCCGTCCCCAGGACGCCGCCCCCCTGGGCGCTTCATGTGTCTTCGGCATAGGCCTGCCGTGAAAAAACGGGCTACGCTGCGGCCGTTGTGAAGGCTGCTGCTGCGGCCGAGCTGGAGTGGAGGTGGAGGCCGCAGGAGGGCGCCTTCGGCGACGAGCAGACAGAGGGGCTGCTGCCGGTGGTGGGGTGGAGACAGCAGCAGACTGCCGGGGTAGGATGTGTCGAAACGCCTCCGTCTGGTTCTGCGCGGCGGAGAACTGTTGGGCATAGCCCTCCACCGCTTCGCCGAATAGGCTGGCCTGGGAGATCGGGGAGTCCAGGAAGCGATGCTTGTCGGTCTCCCTCATATCCGCCAGGTCAGCCATAGGTGGCGCTCCTGGATCACCAATGTGGACATCGTCTGACCCAACGCCCGAGCTGTGACTTTCGTCGCCCTAAGCGCGAGGTCCGTCGCAGTGCGCAGTTCCTTCAGCACACCTGGGTCAGCACCACCCTTGTGCAACTGCTTCAATGCCTTGGCCTGGTGTACTTGCAGGAGGGCCATGGCGTGCAGTGCGGAAGCGGCCTGTCCAGCAGCACTGTAATCCTTAGCCGTCAGAGCGGACGAGAACTTACAGGCCCTGGACGGAAGGCGTGGACTACCCCTCCAGGCGGCGGCGCTTTGCGGGCAGAGCTGCATGGCAATAGCGCGCTCGACCGGAGGGATGTCCACATACCCTTGGGGCGCCCCCCCGTCGAGGGTGGTGAGGAAGGAGGAGCCCGCCAGCCGGTTTCTGGCAGTAAAAAAGGGCTTCCAAGACTTAGTAAAACCCTCCTCCTTACTTTCGGGAAGAATGGACCGGAGCGGCGCCGATGCCGTCCTGCGCCCCAAGAACCAATCGTCCAACCTTGAGGGCTCAGGACAAGGTGGAGGTCTCCACTCGAGCCCTACTCTCACGGCGGCCCGGGAAAGCATAGCTGTCAGCTCTGGATCTGACTCGGGCAACGCCACTCTTCCTGACGGTGGCAGCGCAGCCGAATCGTCATCTCCAGAGCCTAGCTCGCCCTCTGATGCAGCGATCGACATCCTGTCCTCTGCCTGTGTCCCACACTAGATGCTGGACCCCGCCCTGTCCGAGGACCCAGTACGCTCGTCCGGAAGCACCAGGTGGTGTGATGTGCTTGAGGAATGAGAGGCCCGCAGAGACGTACTCGACGGGGAAGCTCTCAACGTGATCCTCAGGTCTCCCTGACCATGAACCGAAGTAACCCTCCGAGAACCGGAAGAGCTAGAGCAGGCATGGCAAGGGATACCCCCCATTTAATTGAGGAGGTACTAGGCAAGGCAAGGCCAGTTTATTTGTATAGCACATTTCATACACAATGGTAATTCAAAGTGCTTTACATAAAATAAAATAAAAACAATAATCACAACAATAAAACAAGGAATTTAAAAACTTTGAAAATTATTAAAAAAAAATTGATTTAAGAGGTTTAAAATGATTTTAAGAAGACGATTATACATATAATTTAGTGCAATCAGTTCGGACATCGCACCGTGCTCATTCAATAAATGCACAGCTAAACAGGTGAGTTTTGAGTCTGCCTTTAAATGTGACTAATGTTTTAGCACATCTAATCTCTTCTGGAAGCTGATTCCAGCTGCGGGCGGCATAATAACTAAAAGCAGACTCCTTTTGTTTTGTGTGAACCCTTGGTATTTCTAACTGACTCGATCCTAATGATCTGAGTGGTCTGTTAGGTTTATATTCAGTGAGCATATCTGCTATATATTTAGGTCCTAGGCCATTGAGTGATTTATAAACGAGTAAAAGTACTTTAAAATCAATCCTAAATATAACTGGAAGCCAGTGTAAGGACCGGAGGACTGGTGT
>JADLZN010010525.1:177788-252964 GCA_018155175.1 Sinocyclocheilus anophthalmus
GGTGAGGAGACCATTACAATAGTCCACCTTGCTGGTGATAAAGTCATGAACAAGTTTATCCAAGTCTTGACTGGAAACTACAAATCTAATTCTTGCAATGTTTTTGAGATGATAGTATGTTGATTTAGTTACTGCTTTGACATGACTACTGAAACTAAGGTCTGTCTCCAGAATCACACCAAGATTCTTGACTTGATTTTTAGTTGTTTGACCCCTAGAGTCAAGGTATGCATTCACCTTGAGAACTTCATCTTTGTTTCCAAATGCAATTACTTCAGTTTTATCCTTGTTTAACTAAAGAAAGTTATGGCACATCCAACTGTTAATTTCATCAATGCATTGGCAGAGGGAGTCAATGGGGCTGTCGTCATTTGGAGATAAGGCTAGGTAAATCTTGGTGTCATCTGCATAGCTGTGATAGGCAATTTGGTTATTTCTGATTATTTGACTTAGTGGGAGCATATACAGGCTAAACAGGAGCGGTGCAAGAATTTAGCCTTGTGGGACTCTGCATGTCATAGACGTCCACTTAGACTTATGCTCTCCTATACTCACATGATAACCTCTCCCTTCTAAGTATGACCTGAACCATTTGATTACCATCCCAGAAAGCCCGACCCAGTTTTCTAGTCTCTCTAGAAGTATGTTATGATCTACAGTGTCAAACGCAGCACTAAGATCTAGTAGTACCAGCACTGATATTTTGCCAGAATCAGAGCGAATATCATTTATTATCTTAATGAGTGCTGCCTCTGTGCTGTGATGCAGTCGGAAACCAGATTGAAAATTGTCCAAGTATCCATTTGAGTTTAAGTAGTTGTTTAGCTGATTAAAAACGACAATTATCTCAATAATCTTACCTATAAAAAGAAGATTTGATATTGGTCTATAGTTGCTCAATATGGTGCTATCAAGATTTATCTTTTTCAGAAGGGGCTTAACAACTGCAGTTTTCAGGGATTTTGGAAACGTCCCAGAAAGAAGTGAGGCGTTCACCACTTCTAAGATATCTGCTTCTAAACAGTTAAGCACACTTTTGAAAAAAAAATGT
Organism: Sinocyclocheilus anophthalmus; assembly: GCA_018155175.1. NCBI lineage: Eukaryota > Metazoa > Chordata > Actinopteri > Cypriniformes > Cyprinidae > Sinocyclocheilus > Sinocyclocheilus anophthalmus. The sequence goes on from JADLZN010010525.1 coordinate 178,840, forward strand.
GGGAAGTGCGTCAAGATAGCAGGTTGACGATTTAAGGTGCTGTACTATTTCTTCCAAAACTTTGCTATCAATTGCTTCAAAAACAGACATGGTAACTTCTTTTTGAAATTGCGATAGAATCTTTCTGACCTCAGCATAACTTGAGGATGCGCTAATCGCCTTTCTGATATTATTGATCTTCTCAAAAAAGAAGGAAGCAAACTGTCAGGGTTCTGTCACTTCGGTCTAGTGTAATTCATGGTTTTGTGACAGAGCCCTGACACTCGCGTCATGTCATTGTTTTCATGTGAGCGTGCGGCTTCGAGTGTGCTCGAGCCGTGTGCTTTCGTCTGCGTGTACTGTTTCATGTTGGTGCGTGGTGTTCAGATCCCGGCAGTCATGTCTTGAGGTTCGGTTTCGTGTCGGGGTCCGGACACTCGCTCTCCATGTTCTGTCTGTTGTGGGAGCGTGCGGTCTCGAGTTCGCTCGGCCGTGCGCTCTTCTGTCCACGTGTGTTGTGTTTTGTGAAGCACGCGGTTTGTGTTCAGCCGCGTGCTTTTCTTGTTGTCTTGTGTGAACACGCGGCTTATGAGTTTTCTCATTAGCTGCGTGTTCGTGTCTCTTGTTCTAGCACATGGCTTGTGATTTGTTTTGCTGGCCATGTGCTTGTGTTTTGTTTTGTGTGAGCACATGGCTTTTTGTCTTTGATTCGGTGTGCCATGTGCTCATGTCATTTGTCTTGACCCCTCCCATCTTGTTACTTGATTATTAGTTAATTTGCCCCACATGTGCTCCCTCGTTACCCTCCTCATTTGCTCTCCATTTATTCTCCTTGTGTTTGCAGTCGTGCGTCAGTTCGTGATCGTCTATCCTTGGATGTGTCCAGATCTTGCCTTGCCTTGCCTTGCCTTGCCTTGCCTTGCCTTGCCTTGCCTTGCCTTGCCAGCCTGTTTTTCCCCCTCGGGGTAGTTTCTGTTGTTTGTTTTGTTTTATTTTAAAATAAAGCCCATTTTTCTGCATTACTGAGTCCTCGCTTCCATCCTCTACCCAAGACCGTGATTGTACGAACTGACCAACAGAGGACTCAGCAGAACAATGGGCATCTTCCTGTTCCCATCTCCCTGCCCCTCCGCTCATCAGTTAGCTGCTCAACACAGGAGGCTCCTTTCTCTTCGGCAAGGGGGAGCCAGTGTGAAGGGTTTTGCACACCAGTTCCTGTTTGCAGCGGAGGGACTCAACATCAGTGACGCAGAGCTCAAGGACATCTTTAACACCAGCCTTAATGAGCCCGTCCATGCCTGGGAGATGGGAATGCTGGGGATACTGTCCTTCTGGCAGTTTGTGGGGTATGTCTACCACCGTGGAGAGGAGGGTGGCCTTCCTCCTCTTGGCCCTCCTCCCATTCTCCTCACAAACCCCCTAGTACCCAGTCCTCCTATGTCCTGCCAACGGAGGAGGAGGAACGGGTCCACCTCATCCGGTCCCATGACTGCAGAGGTGGCGGATGAAGTGGCAGTGCCCCGCTCTCGGAGACGGAGGAGGAATGGGTACGCCGCACCACCCCTAGAGGCAGCTGGAGAGGCTGCTGTGCCCCTAGAGGTGGCCAATGAGGCTGCAGCTCCCTTTGTAGCGGCCGAAGAAGCTGCAGCGCCCCCAGGGATGGCCGGAGAGGCTGCAGCGGTCCCAGTGACGGCCGAGGAGGTGGCTGCGCCCCAAGAGGTGGCCGACAAAGTGGCGGGGCCCCGCTCTCGGAGACGGAGGAGGAATGGGTACACCTCACCACCCCTAGAGGCAGCTGGAGAGGCTGCTGTGCACCTAGAGGTGGCCGATGAGGCTGCAGCTCCCCGTGTGGCGGCCGAGGAGGCCGCAGTGCCCCCGAGGGTGGCTGAGGAGGCTGCAGCGGCCCCGGAAGCGGCCAAAGAAGCTGCAGCGCCCCCAGTGATGACCGGAGAAGCTGCAGCGGTCCCAGTGAAGGCCGAGGAGGCGGCTGCGCCCCAAGAGGTGGCCGATGAAGTGGCAGTGTACCGTTCTCGGAGACGGAGGGAGGCGGAGGAGAAGGGCTTCCTCCATCCCACTTGGCCTGGAGGCCATCCAGGAGCCCGTTGTTGCTGGCCTGGAGGCCGTCCCAGACCCGCCCGGGCTCCTTGCCCCGCCCGGGCTCCTTGCCCCGCCCAAGCTCCTTGCACTGCCGGCCCCGCCCAAGCTCCCTCCGGCTCCGCCCTGGTTGCCTGCCCTGCGGCCCCGCCCTAGGCTCCCTCCGGCTCCGCCCTGGTGGCCTACTGGGGTTCTTGTTAGGCCGGAGCCTCCCTGGTCTGTTCCCCCGGTCCCGCCCTGGCTCCCCGGGCTTCCTGGTCTGCCTGAGCCTCCCTGGCTCAACACTCCCGCCCCTCATGCGTCCTGGTCTGTTAGGACGGACCCTCCTGGTCTGTTTCTCCGGTCCCGCCCTGGCTCCCCGGGATTCCTGGTCTGCCTGAGCCTTCCTGGCTCAACCCTCCCGCCCCTCCCTGGTTCCTGTAATGACTTTCTTGGTTGTACTGCTGGCACTGGCTTGGTTCCCCTCCCTCCTTCCCTCCCCTCTTTGTCCCAGTGTTTAGAGTTTTCCTGTCTTGTGTTGCCTGTTATGTAGCAGTCTTGTGTTGTCATGTTTGTTCTGGTCTTGTGCTGTGTTGTTGTGTGCTCGTTAGGGACGCCAAGGGGTGTCAGGGTTCTGTCACTTCGGTCTAGTGTAATTCATGGTTTTGTGACAGAGCCCTGACACTCGCGTCATGTCCTTGTTTTCATGTGAGCGTGCGGCTTCAAGAGTGCTCAAGCCGTGCGCTCTCGTCTGCGTGTACTGTTTCATGTTGGAGCTTGGTGTTCAGATCCCGGCACTCATGTCTTGAGTTTCGGTTTCGGGTCGGGGTCCGGACACTCGCGCTCCATGTTCGGTCTGTGTGGGGAGCGTGCGGTCTCGAGTTCGCTCGGCAGTGCGCTCTTCTGTCCACGTGTGTTGTGTTTTTTGCTTTTCTTGTTGTCTTGTGTGAACACGCGGCTTATGAGTTTTCTCATTAGCTGCGTGTTCCTGTCTTGTTTTGTTCAAGCATATGGCTTGTGATTGGTTTGCTGGCCATGTGCTTGTGTTTGTTTTGTGTGAGCACATGGCTTTTGTCTTGTTTGGTTTCTATTGCCATGTGCTCTCATGTCAATTGTCTAACCCACCCATCTTGTTACCTGATTATTAGTTAATTAGCCCCACATGTGCTCCCTCGTTACCCTCATTTGCTCTCCATTTATTCTCCTTGTGTTTGCAGTAGTGCGTCAGTTCGTGATCGGCGAGCTGGGATGTGTCCAGATCTTGCTGCTTAGCCTGTTGCCTTGCCTTGCCTTGCCTGGCCTGGCCTTGCCTTGCCAGCCTGTTTTTCCCCCACGGGGTAGTTTTTGTGGTTTGTTTTTATTTTAAAATAAAGCCCATTTTTCTGCATTACTGAGTCCTCGCTTCCATCCTCTACCCAAGACCGTGATTGTACGAACTGACCAACAGAGGACTCAGCAGAACAATGGGCATCTTCCTGTTCCCATCTCCCTGCCCCTCCACTCATCAGATAGCTGCTCAACGCAGGAAGCTCCTTTCTCTTTGGCAAGGGGGAGCCAGTGTGAAAGATTTTGCATACCAGTTCCTGTTTGCAGCGGAGGGACTCAACATCAGTGACGCAGAGCTCAAGGACATCTTTAACACCAGCCTTAATGAGCCCGTCCATGCCTGGGAGATGGGAATGCTGGGGATACTGTCCTTCTGGCAGTTTGTGGGGTATGTCTACCACCGTGGAGAGGAGGGTGGCCTTCCTCCTCTTGGCCCTCCTCCCATTCTCCTCACAAACCCCCTAGTACCCAGTCCTCCTATGTCCTGCCAACGGAGGAGGAGGAACGGGTCCACCTCATCCGGTCCCATGACTGCAGAGGTGGCGGATGAAGTGGCAGTGCCCCGCTCTCGGAGACGGAGGAGGAGGAATGGGTACGCCTCACCACCCCTAGAGGCAGCTGGAGAGGCTGCTGTGCCCCTAGAGTTGGCTGATGAGGCCGCAGCGGCCCCGGAAGCGGCCGAGGAAGCTGCAGCGCCCCCAGTGATGGCCGGAGAGGCTGCAGCGGTCCCTGTGATGGCCGAAGAGGTGGCTGCGCCCCAAGAGGTGGCCGACGAAGTGGCAGTGCCCCGCTCTCGGAGACGGAGGAGGAATGGGTATGCCTCACCACCCCTAGAGGCAGCTGGAGAGGCTGCTGTGCCCCTAGAGGTGACCGATGAGGCTGCAGCTCCCCGTGTGGCGGCCGAGGAGGCCGCAGTGCCCCCGAGGGTGGCTGAGGAGGCTGCAGCGGCCCCGGAAGCGGCCGAAGAAGCTTCAGCGCCCCCAGTGATGGCCGGAGAGTCTGCAGCGGTCCCAGTGACGGACGAAGAGGCGGCTGCGCCCCAAGAGGTGGCCGATGAAGTGGCAGTGCCCCGTTCTCGGAGACGGAGGAGGAGGAGGAGAAGGGCTTCCTCCATCCCACATGGCCTGGAGGCCATCCAGGAGCCCGCTGTTGCTGGCCTGGAGGCCGTCCCAGACCCTCCCAGGCTCCTTGCCCTGCCGGCCCCGCCCAGGCTCCTTGCCCTGCCGGCCCCGCCCGGGCTCCTTGCCCTGCCGGCCCCGCCCAGGCTCCTTGCCCTGCCGGCCCCGCCCAGGCTCCTTGCCCTGCCGGCCCCGCCCAAGCTCCCTCCGGCTCCGCCCTGGTGGCCTACTGGGGTTCTTGTTAGGCCGGAGCCTCCCTGGTCTGTTCCCCCGGTCCCGCCCTGGCTCCCCGGGATTCCTGGTCTGCCTGAGCCTCCCTGGCTCAACCCTCCCACCCCTCCCTGGTTCCTGGTTCTTGTTAGGCCGGAGCCTCCCTGGTCTGTTCCCATGGTCCCGCCCTGGCTCCCCGGGATTCCTGGTTTGCCTGAGCCTCCCTGGCTCAACCCTCCCGCCCCTCACTGGTTCCTGTAATGACTTTCTGGGCTGTACTGCTGGCACTGGCTTGGCTCCCCTCCCTCCCTCCCATCTTTGTCCCAGTGTTTAGAGTTTTCCTGTCTTGTGTTGCCTGTTATGTAGCAGTCTTGTGTTGTCATGTTTGTTCTGTCATGTTCCTGTGTTGTTGTTGTGCCTCGTTAGGGACGCCAGGTGTGTCAGGGTTCTGTCACTTCGGTCTAGTGTAATTCATGGTTTTGTGACAGAGCCCTGACACTCGCGTCATGTCATTGTTTTCATGTGAGCGTGCGGCTTCGAGTGTGCTCGAGCCGTGCGCTCTCGTCTGCGTGTACTGTTTCATGTTGGAGCGTGGTGTTCAGATCCCGGCACTCACGTCTTGAGTTTCGGTTTCGTGTCGGGTCCGGACACTCGCGCTCCATGTTCTGTTGTGGGAGCGTGCGGTCTCGAGTTCGCTCGGCCGTGCGCTCTTCTGTCCACGTGTGTTGTGTTTTGTGTTTTGCTTTTCTTGTTGTCTTGTGTGAACACGCGGCTTATGAGTTTTCTCATTAGCTGCGTGTTCGTGTCTCTTGTTCTAGCACATGGCTTGTGATTTGTTTTGCTGGCCATGTGCTTGTGTTTTGTTTTGTGTGAGCACATGGCTTTTTGTCTTTGATTCGGTGTGCCATGTGCTCGTCAATTGTCTTGACCCCTCCCATCTTGTTACCTGATTATTAGTTAATTTGCCCCAAATGTGCTCCCTCGTTACCCTCCTCATTTCCTCTCCATTTATTCTCCTTGTGTTTGCAGTAGTGCGTCAGTTCGTGAGCGGTTATTCAATTGAGTGTACAGATTTGCATCTGCCTTGCCTTGCCAGCCTGTTTTTCCCCCACGGGGTAGTTTCTGTTGTTTGTTTTGTTTTATTTTAAAATAAAGCCCATTTTTCTGCATTCACTGAGTCCTCGCTCCAGACTACCCAAGACAGTGATACAAAACTAATTGCATTTGCGGCAGAGCATTTCACTGGAATCTGACTTGGGGGGTTGTCAGTCTCTCAACAGTAGCAAAAAGAGTGTGTGTTGTTTAAGTTACTGTTTATAAGGTCTGTCTAGCTGTGGCTAGTTCCACATTGAAAGCATGAAGGATGTTTTTATTGATGCTATAGTGAATTTCAAGTTGCGTCTTCCACCACATCCACTCAGCTTCACTCAGCATTGTCTTTTCATACTCTGAACTGCTGTTGATTTTCGCCAAGCTGATTTCTGTCTGCCAGTCTCCCTGCTGACTTTCAAAGGAGCAATGTAATCAATAACATTCTTAACTTTTGAGTCAAAGGAATCAAGGAGAAGATCAACAGAGTCTCCAGAAATGCTTGGTGTTAAAGATATAGCCTTCATAAATAGCACAATAGGGTTTTTAGATTCAGTGGTAACAGAGATCAATATATTAAAGAAAATACAGAATTGATCAGATAGTGCTACATCCTTAATAACAATGGATGGAGTGTTTAGACCTCTACTGATGATTAAGTCTAGAGTGTGTCAACGACTGTGTGTGGGTTCATGCACATGCTGAACCAGGTCAAAAGTGTTTAAAACAGTTAAAATGTCTTCTGTAGTTTTGTTTTCTGCATTATCTACGTGAATATTAAAATCCCCTGCAATAGAAAAACAGTCAAACTCTGAGGAAATCATTGATAACAGTTCTGTGAACTCTTCCACAAAGGCTGGAGAGTATTTTGAAGGCCTGTAAATAATGATAAACAGAATGTGTGGAGCATCTTTCAGCACAATACCTAGATATTCAGAGGACAAGTACTGACCAAATGACACTTGCTTGCATTGCATTGCTTGACATCTTTAAATAGAGCAACTATTAGATAGAATAGAGCTATAGCTACCAACACATATCACTGAGAGCTGCTATCAGTTGTTTTTGGTTCACCTAGAGTAGATGGAGGAGGGTTTGGGCCCTGGCGTTGTGTCAGTAGCCGGAGAGCTCTCACAGGAGGAGGACGACGAGCTGGGCCCACAGGCTTTGGTGATTGTGGGGCCCGCCATTTTTTAGTTGATATCTGGGGGCTTGCAGCGAACAAGGTGGGAGAGTTTGGTTCCCAGCATCCACCAGATTAACGCCGGGATGGTTTCCATGAGCAGTGTTTGTTGTGGCTGTGTGGTTTTATCAGTGTCCTTGTGGGATGTGTCAACCACATGATGACTCGGAAACTGATATGAAGTTTTGTGGTCGATCATACTCTGTTCAGGTGTGTGTGTGTGCCATTCAGGTTGAGTGGTTTGGCACACACTACTGAAGGATGATGGAGGGAGAAGTAGATATTGTCCTTTAAAACTCTTGCACCAAGTCTGTTTGAGTGGAGGCCATCCAGTTTAAACAGTTGTCTATGGCCCCAGAAAAGATTGAAGTTTGTCGATGAAGTTCAATCCTTTTATACTGCAGGTTCTTTGTAGTCATGTATTCAGCCCAAGCAACCGTGAAAACATGTTAGTTCCCCTAGCTGGGAGTGGTCCACTGATGAACGACTGAACTTCAAGGCTTTGAAGTGTTCTGACTGCTCTTTCCGAATATCATTCTTCCCCATATAGATGAGGATTCGATTTGCAGTCTTGCGCTTCATTAGAATTTTCCGAAGTTCCTTGTTCACATCAGAGACGGTTGCTTGAGAAAAGCAGTATGTAGTTGTAGTCCTGCTCCTGATGTTTCTGATAATGGAGTCGCCCACTATCAGAGTCCTGAGCTTGGCTGTGCTCAGAGCTGAAAGCCGCTGTCTGCTCGACATTGAGTGTCTGTTAGTAGCGATGTTAGCTGCTGGCTGATCCGATCCATGTTTAACCGCATTTGGGGATTCCTCACCCACATTCATTAAAACTTCAAATCTGTTTTCAAGATGTATAGGAGGTGGTAGAATACCAGTGTTTGCAAGCCTTGTCATAGCCGTATCTGGGGCAGAGGATGCTACCTCAGCAATATGAGATACTCGTCACAGTCTGATGTCTCTAGTGCCTTTGGGTCTTGCTCCCTGTTTGTGTCATCGATTAGTGTGTCAATCAATTTCTGCTTGTTCCTCTACACTTGGTAAAAACTGTTGAGATTCACTAGATTCATGGGACTCACCGGCTGCATGCTGAGGGGGTCGGGAGTGTGTGATTGGACTAAGTACAACATGTTCCTGGATCAACATCCTTGTTGATCCAGGAACATCATTCCAATCAACCAATCAGAATTGAGAGATAACTTTTCAGGAAATGCCAGTTTTAGACTTCCCTTTAGACAAGGATTAGGTGCTTCTACACCCTTGTTAATCAGCTATCATTTCCCTCTGATTTTAGGAATAAATTGTGCATAAGGTTAGGTTTAGGGGTAGGGATTGGGTTAAGTCTGTATTTTTGGACAGTAATGTTCCAGTTCTTGGACAAGTTCTCCTCTCTTCACACAACATGCTTCTCAGCAAAGGTGAGTCTAGCCTTTTGATTCTTTTTGCTGATGAGAGGTTTCATCACTGAAGAGTACATTTTCAGTCCGACTTCTCTTATACGTGCTGAGACAGATCCATACCCTGTTTATCACTGAACTGGCGAGCAATTCCAGCTGCAGTGTTGAACCGATTCCCCATCGGACATTGAGAGTCTCCGCATTATCCTGTCGTCTTGTATTATTCTTGAAATTGTAGATTTGGAATGACCAACTTCTCTTGCATTGGCTGAAAGGGTCATCCCTTTGGCCTTTATCGGGACCGCTATGTTGCGGGTTTAAGTACCTCTAATGGCCGCATCTTGCAATCTCAGTGAAAAGAGGAATGCTATAGAGGAATGCTGCCAGTTAAATAGGGTCTGTCATATAATTACAGAAATTAGCACCAGGTACCAGATTAACACCAATAACTTTTTTGAGTTATTTTCAAATATCTAAATATTTTTTTATTACCACATTTTTGGTCTTATTTTACGATTTAGTAGTAGGCAGTAACCCAGCAAATGTAAAGCAATTTAAGCTACATAATACTGAGCATGCTTATATTCCCTGTAATGCTGACTTCAGGTACTCCTGGGATGGTCCTACTTACAATGTGATGAAGTGATTTTGGATGGGGAAATAATGGACGCACTGGGCAATTTCATATTTATTTCTCTATTTTTCACTTGCCGACAGAGACCGGACGCCGTTTAGCACTGGGACAACAACATTGCATATGCAGAATATGTGCAATACGTGAATTGGTGCTTTCTTTTTAGTTGCCAACATTTCTAACTTTTGTTTAGATTAACTTGAAGTACTAAATAACTAAAACCCAAAAAAACTCAAATCAAAACCTAAAACTTAAAGAGTCGTCACTTCAAATGAAATTTTGTCATCATTTACTCACCCTCCACTTGTTCCAAACCTGTAGGCCTATGAGTTTATTTCTTCCTGTGAACACAAAAGAAGATATTTTGAAAAATGTTAGTATCCGAACAGTTGACGGTCACCATTGACTTACATAGTATTTTTTTTTCCTACTATGAAAGTCAATGGTGCCCATCAACTGTTCGGATACTAACATTTTTCAAAATATCTTCTTTTGTGTTCAACAGAAGAAAGAAACTCATACAGGTTTGGAAAAACATGAGGGTGAATAAATTATCACATAATTTTCATTCTGGAAGTGAACTATTCCTTTAATAAAAGCTATACAGCTAGACTTGTTGCATTGTCTGGTTGGCGCCAGAACACTTGAAAACCGGCCATCAAAACACGGTTTCCATTTGAAACCGGCCATCAAAAACAATACACAGAATGGATACAAACTAAGTAAAAAAAATCAATTATTTAAATTACGACCCAGAACAATTTGATCAGGCATGGTTTTTAAATTGTGACACCCCCAAAACCCCCACTGCTAATTCTGACATTGTGATGTTTAGGTGTGCTCATCATGTAATTACGCTCGTCCCGACCTGACTTTAAGGCAGCATAAGACCAATGTTAATCACAACCGTTTTCAATTAAGTGTACGGCTGAACTCAAGAGTGAGAATGAAAAGAGGTGCATGTTGTAACTAATTTGACTGTGAGTTCATCTGAGAAGATGCCTTCGTATCTTATGAGGCAAGGGTTATCAATGATGAGCATTACTGCTGCTCTAGTTGAAGTTTATTAGAGATACTGGCAATACTGCTGATGACTCAAGTTCGCTCAAGCTAATTATTGATACTCTAAAAGATGAAATGTGACCACAAGGTCACTCTGGAACATTTCTGAGAAAATACCATAGAAAAGCTGGTGGGAATGTTTTGACACAGACCAAAGATATTTGAATATCAGCTCTTTAAGAAAAAAAAGTAATATTATAACTGAAATGGTGATGCGATCAGACATGATTTGAACATTACACTGTATGAATGCAAACAGATAAATATGTAGTGTTTATAATCATATAAATGTCAGACTAACAGATTAACAAACAGAGACCAAAAACACAGCCATCTTAAACTAAAAACAAAATCAACACAAACCAGTTCTCGTTTTTTAAATTGTTGTTAAAAAAGTGCCTGTTAAATGGATAAATGTCAATTTATTTCAACAGTAGATACACCCCTGTCTACATCCACAAAATAAGTGTTACTTACATTGTCGAGAGAAAAAAAAAAAAAAACCTACGTCAGGCAACTGTGTCCAAAAATAGTTTGGGTTTTCAGATCATCATGAGAAGGTCGCATCGGTAGCTACAAGCAGCAGAAAAACAAAATGACTGCTACATGCAATACATGATATGTAAAATATGTCAAAATCAGTTGTCAACCCTGTCATATTTTCTGAAGTAGAAAGCTAGATTGCTAATTTTGCAATCATGTACATTTTGTAAAGTCATCATCAAAGTGAATGTATGAATGATGAATTTTCAGCATCATTACTCCAGACTTCATTGTCTCATGATCCTTCAGAAATCATTATAATATGCTGATGTGATGCTCAAGAAACATTTCCTTTTATAAGCAATGTTGAAAACAGTTGTGCTGCTTCATATTTTTAGTGGAAACCATGTTTTGTTTTTTTGTTTTTTTAAATGAAATGTTTTTTTTTTTTTAAAAAAATAAAAAATTAAAAAAACAAATTTTATTTTTTAAAAAATTTTTTTAATTCTTCAAAAATATAACATTTTCAATGTCTTTACTGTCATTTTTGAGTAATTTAATGCATCCTTGCAGAATAAATGTATTAATTTCATTCAAATAAATAAAGAAATAAAGGTTGCATCAATACACTAAAATAATTAATTGGCAAGTTGCAGTTTTGATTGTTTACGTTACTTAAAACATTCTTAATGATCATAAAAATGTGTATCGGGTCTTATAAATGACACCAAACATATAGAAAAGAAAGTAAGTATGAGCCGTTACATTTTCCCAACAAAGCAAGCAGGCTCTTTCAGACACAGACCCTCAAGGTTGTTCAGATGACTTTTGTGATTAAGAGACATTGTTTGGTAACTCCTAGATTCCTGAACAAGATCTGCTTTAAATAGTTACCATCTAATGGCAAATCAATAATAATGGGAGGAATGATTAAGCATTTCTTCAGTGACTAATAACACTCCAATTCCAGGTTCTTTGGAGCGGTAATTGTTCCAGCATTGAGTTTTGCCAGCGAAATGAATCCAGCCAATTTGTCTGAAACAAAAGGCCAAATTTAACTGGAACATGGGAAACTATTACATCTCACAGAAGAGAGGGGTGGGGGGTTTTTATGTTGCCTTTCAATTGTTGGGGTTTGAGTGAAAAAAGGAACACAGATCAAACGGAATACAAAGGGCATCATCTTAATTCAATTAAAAAGTGGCATCGATTGGCAGATTTGGGTGTATTGGTATGCCTAGAGCCGCAGTGAGGTCAGTAAAGTATGCTTTAATTTGTTTGGCTGGGGATATGGAAGAGCATCTGAGCAAATCCTACCTCTTGCATGCATTAACATAAATTAACAAATTTACATGTGCTTGACAGTGTTGGGGAGCAGCTAGCTACAAGTAGCGACGCTACTAACATAACTACATTTTTCAATAGCGTAACATTAGCTCCACTACTTTTAAAATGGTGTAGATTTTCCAGTAACTAACTACTTTTTCCAGCAAGTAGCCATGTAGCGCGACCAAACGCTACATTCCGTTCTGCGTTCTGACGAGTCACGAGCCTGTAATGAAAAAAAAAAAAAAAATCATTGAAAGCAGCACAGGTCTAGTCGGGCAGAGCACAAATATAATTTGTTCATTACCGCCATCTGTTGTGATACAACGCATCGCGCGGCTTTACAGTCGTTCCACTGACAAGAGATCGTCTGATGATATTGCAAAGGATGTACAGGAGTTTTAAGCAAAAAAATAAATAAAATGTGGTCTACTTTGAAGACTTAAAGCACATAGAGGAGGTGAATAATAGCCTTTTTAAACTGATTATTTTTTCTTCTTTATTGCACTCTAGATCAATTGTCTATTTTACAATGATGAACGGTCATAATATAATCTGTCCCCCCACAGTTTTGTTGTGAACACTAAGCGAACAGAAAATAAAATTGCGATATAGTTGTCATGATTGCTGCTACTGTGAGAGAGCGCAGAGCAAAGAGATGTGGAGTACAGCAACAAGGAGACTTTAAAGGGGTCATATGTTGTTGCTAAAAATAACATTATTTTGTGTATTTGGTGTAATGAAATGTGTGTATGCGGTTTTAGGGTTCAAAACAACATATTTTTTCACATACTGTGCACTATTGTTTCTCCTCTATGCCCCGCCTTTCTGAAATGCATCGATTTTTACAAAGCTCATCGGTCTGAAAAGCGAGGTGTGCTCTGATTGGCCAGCTATCCAGTGCGTTGTGATTGGCCGAATGCTCGAGCGTGTGACGGAAATGTTAAGCCCCTACCATATTGTGATGCCCTGTCCGGCCAGAGCGACGAGACAAAAACAATAAAAACCATTATAAACAAGGCATTTGTTGCATCCAGAGGGGACATAATTACGGATTATAATGACTTATACTGTCTTTTTACACATTGCATCGCGCTGCGTAAACATAAAACCATGTCTGCATTTGTGATCTGAGAAATGACAAACAACAAGTGCTACTCTACACTGCTCAAAACTCGCGTTTTAATCATCAGTGGCAAATTCTTTAAATATAAAAAACGTACTTACAGTCTTTGAGTCAAAACAGCCGGCAATTTAGTCTACTCTCCCAGGATCAGGAAAAAGTCCTCCATAAAATGCGCTGGACTAGTGATGGGGCAATTGATACCGCAGCATCTGATGTTTTTCAAAGCACCGTTGTATCACACACGGTGCCGATGCTTGTTTCAAAATGACAACACCACGTGATTGATGACGTTTGAAGCTTCGAACGTCATGCAGTATCAGAAGGTCGGGACAGCTGGTTTGAAAAAAACTGGTGCTTCACGATCCCACCTGATGCGCAAAAGGATTATTCAGTCACTTTGAGGGCTGTCAGTAGGACATTTAATCATGTTTATAACTGGGGTCTCAGAGATCCCGAACACAACATAAGGGTATAACAGATCACACAAAAAAAATAAATTTCAGCTACTCACGTCAATTATTAATTATGATCACATACTTATATATTTTATATTATTGATCAATATGTGAATCCATTGACCAGGCTTCACATGACACGAGTTCTGGTCTCATTGGCACAAATTAATTTAGATGAGATTGTATCAGATTAGATATTGTATTGATCCCAGATTGATTCCACTCTTGAATGTCACATACTTCCGAAGCTTTTGGTGACATGCTTTTTCAAACCATCCTCTGCTCCGCGTTGTTTCGTTAGATAGGCTGGAGAAACCGTGTCTGACCACCAGATGTCGCTTATGTGCACTGTGTTAAAAAGTTTCGAGTAATGAACCGTTTTTCGGCACGATTTCATGAAAGCCTCAAACGCTTCAGAAAACCTCAGTTTCCCATCACTACGCTGGACATATCGGAATATTTGGGTTAAACTGTTCTGGAACAGTGTTGTAAACACAACTTACCTACTGATTTCTAGTTGTTTCCTCTTTTGGAAGGCCAAATAAAGTAGTTTTGCTTTCATAATGAAACACACGGCGGGCTTGAGTGAGTGGCAGCGGGCGGGCTTGAGTGAGTGGCGGCGGGCGGGCTTGAGAACAGCATGGCCGGCAGATTTGACGAAGGAGCGTCCGGCGGGCTTGCGGCAACCACATGTGACGACTCTGGGCTGGGACTCGGATATCTCCTCTTTTGGAAGGCCAAACACAGTAGTTTCGCTTTCACAACAAAACACAAAGTGCCTTCATGGGGACAGGCAGCGGAGCAACAGCGAGTATAAAAGTTACGCCTTCTTTCTTTGCTTTTTGGGTGGTGTTATGCAAATCTTCCCTCATCGTGACGTAGGACATGTGGGGGGCGTGTTAGAATGAGCAGTTTTAGGTAGGCGTGGTTGACTCTTAACTTTCATAAAGAATATATTTTTGGATTTGAGACTTTAGGCTTAGCATCTTTACAGATTTTTTATGCACCAAGAGCTTAGAACACTCCAAAGAGAAAGGAAAAACTTAAATTGCATAAATGATCCCGTTAATATATCAGGGAACAGGAAAACACACACGTAGCACAGGGGATTGACGAACAATAACGGACAGGAAACAAGGGGCAGAACACACTTTAAATACACAGGAGCAAATTAAGATAATTAATGACACAGCTGGAGCTAATGGAACTAATCAGGGAACATAATGGGAACAGGAAACAGGAAGGACCAAATAAGGGAATAATTACACAAGCGAGAAAACTAGGAACACATAGGGAGGAAAACAACAAAATGGGAACAAAAGTCTGACAATAGTAGTGTGCTTATCATTTGGCAAAGGAGGGTTGCGGCGGGATTCACGCAAAAGCGCAGTGTCCACGCGCGCAGCTGATGATTGACTTCTCCATTCACATTCAGTAAATACCGCATGTGCTGTGAGTTTAATCTGCTTATTTTATGAATCCTCCGTATCCAGTTTGTTGCATTCATTTTGTTCTTGCATTGGTTTTACATTTGTATCAATATACTAATATAACTAAAACAACTATTTAACTCTACAGTATTTTATTATTTTTTGTATCGAATAGTTTACAAGATCAAATGATTGGAACACTTTTTGTCATTGAAATGGCTTGGAAAAGTGTCCCAATCAACTTGAATTTACCATACTCTTTGAGATCATGATTGCATTACAGTATGTTGTTTTAAACCCCAGATATTTAACTTATAACTTCATTATATTTTACTTATACCTTCATTATAATTCTTCATTAATAATTTAGTTATTTGTAATGTTAATTGTAAAAAAATGTAGCTATGTAGCTAGCTATTTTTTGACAGTAACTTGTAGTATAGCTAGCTCCTTTTTCAGAAGGGTAGCTTGATTCTAGCTTAACTACTTTAATTTACGAGTAGCTTGTAGCTGGTCAAGCTACAGTTTCAGAGTTGCTTCCCCAACACTGGTGCTCGAATAGCGCAGAGTCTTACGGAAGGGATAAAAAGGTGATTATGAATGGGTATTCAAGCAAACAGTGAACACCAGTCTATAAAGTTTTGGCACTGAGAATGTTTAACGCTAATCTTTGATGAGTCCAACCCAGTGTTGCACATTAACCCGACCAACGTGTGTCTCCAGATGTGATGTTCACCTATATAAAATAAACAAAAAATTTGTAATTCTTTATCTGTACTAATTACAACCACTGTGCAATCGAAGAAGGTGCTGTATTTACAAACATAAGTCATATCTGTTTGAATGGGCTGTCATTTGCTGCAATGCAAACTACCTAACCCAATCAATGATTATCCCTGCTGATGTTTATGGCTCAATAAGAGGTTTTTCCAAGATGTTATTCTGAAAGGACGTTTATTTCTGGAAATACCAGCACATCAAATGAAGGTCAGTGTAACAGTAAATATCCATTAGAGTTAAAACATCTGCTTCGTACACACTGCTCAGATATACTTGCTGTGACGAGTGGGGCGGGGCCGAGAGACGTGGGAGTGCAGCAAGGCCGGTGGAGTTAATAATAATGCGCGACACCTGCACCACTCATCGGTCTCGAGTCCCACGGAGGACCTCCGGAAGGATAAAAGGAGGAGTGATGACAGTGAAGGACGAGAGAGGACCAGGCCTGCATTGATGTTGTTTTGGTTTTTGTTTGTGAGCGGCAGTCATCTGTGAGGGGCTGTCACGCTATTTTCAGATGTGTGTTTATTTTATTATTAATTTGTTTAAATGTTTGCCGGTTCCCGCCTCCTTCCCGAACTACAAACTGTGTTACACTCGCATACACCCTTTACGCAATATTAAAAATGCTAGATCCATCTTCTGAGAATAAATGGTAGACAAAAGGCTAAATCACTTAAAATTCACCAAAGGACATTTTCCTTTGAGACTTAATATGGACATGAACTGAAAATTATGTCTTTTAAAGACGTTTTTAACTTTGCGTTTGATGTGCCTCACTAAAATGAGAATCATGAGGCCAAACTTTTACATTTGTGATTGTATGTATGTGTATACATATATATCTGCTAAATGCATACATTTAATTTAAATTTACATATACATACACACACACACACACACACACACATATATATATATATACAACACTGTGTTCCAAATTATTACTGCTAACCAAACCTCACAAAGAGAAACCTGCACACAGTGGCTTTAGAAACACATTTTCAAACTGTTTAGCACCATGGTATTTATGGAGCATGGGGTAGTGTGTTGTCCTGCATGAAAATCATTTTATTTCCGAGAGCACTATTCTTCATTTTATACTACAGCAGAAAATGGTCAGTTATGAACTCCACATATCTTGCAGAAGTAATTTTGACACCCTAAAATGACCTTACATCTCACTTCCCAATATTCCAACCAAATCATCACCCACCACCTCCTTGCTGATGTTGGAGTCTCATTGGAATAGGATGGCCATTCATCAGAAATCCATTTATCTGGACCATCCATTGTACTGCAACTACTGTGAATAAAACTATTTAAAAACATGTCTTCATGTGTTTCTGCAGCCACTGTGCAAGTTTATCTTTGTGAGGTTTGGTTAGCAGTGACTGAAACACAGCTTTACACACAACTGTCAGTCAGTCAGTCTGTATGTAGAGGATCTTGAGACTCCAGTAGACTCAAACACCTGTTTGCTGCTCAGC
Organism: Sinocyclocheilus anophthalmus; assembly: GCA_018155175.1. Classification (NCBI taxonomy): domain Eukaryota; kingdom Metazoa; phylum Chordata; class Actinopteri; order Cypriniformes; family Cyprinidae; genus Sinocyclocheilus; species Sinocyclocheilus anophthalmus. The sequence continues at coordinate 195,998 of JADLZN010010525.1, forward strand.
AGTGGCTTTTTTACAGCTGGCTTTACAATACAGTTCATTGGTTTGACTGAAACTTTCCTTAATAAATCTTCATCCGACCAAGATTTTCTGTGTCACTCACAAATCTTTTGACAGTTAAATAATGTATATTTGCTTTTTGCAAAATATTGTTTGTTTTGATGCCTTTTGCAAGACATTGCATTGTGTCATACTTTTCATCTTCAAAAATAGCTTTCTTCCTCACCATATTGCATGAGAACTGTGACTTGCTTAATAATGTGGAACATTATTATGTAAATTCAATTTACCTAAGAAGATCTGGCAAACAAACCCGTCTGAGATTGATACCAGTTGCCTGAAATGCTGTGAAAGTCAAAACAAACATAAATCTGACTGTTTATTGTACCAAAATCCTATTGATATGTCACTTGCATAATAATTTGGTACACAGTGTGTGTACGTATATATATATATATATGGCTTCCTGGCTTCCTTTAATACAACAGGTACTTTTTTTTCTACCCATCCACAATAAAAGACAAATGTCTAGAGAATTAATTTAATAAAAAGACCCATCATTTCAAAAAAGGTTTTGCCATTTTGTATTTGCCAGGAAAAATCGTCAATCAAAATTGTATGTAAAAATGGAATTTCAGATTCAGCATCTTGGAATTTAATGAATCAAATAAGCTATGGTGGTATGGTATAAACAACCCAATAAAATGTACTTACAGAGTTCATCATTTGCAAATGAACATGATTGGAGTTGTTGTGCAACAGCTAGCATATATTGTGTGCTGCAGAAATAGGCCAGGATCCTGATAAAGTTGCAAATCACACACTTAGTATCATCTTCACTTTTGTATTATTATTGTACAGTACTATTACTTTTTTTCCCCAAATCAGCAAGCAGATCCTTATTAATTGTAATCATACACATTTAGAAAGTATGCATTGAAACAAATAACAAACAACCAATTTCAAGAAACCTGCAAATATTTTAACTTTACAGTTATGAAAATTATGTACATTATGAATACCTATTCAAATCAGTATACATACAAACTCATTGTTACCCTAAAGGTGGCAATATTAATAATAATACGCATTAGCTACTAAGTCAAGGTACGTTTTTGAGATGCTAACAAACAAACTTACTACAGTAATACTTTTAAGCAGCTTTGGCACTATATAGCATAACTGTATAATAATAACTGTCACGGTACGGCGTAGAAGGCTGGCAACACACATACACATGGACATTCATAATACCCCACAGACAGCAAATTAATGAAACAGGCAAATGAAGATGATTAACGAGACACAGGTGAACAGAATGACGAAATCAAATAAAAAAACCATGACAAGACAGTGACAACAGAGCAAACAGAAAGTCCATACTAACAGAAACTGTGACAATAACATGTACAACAAACTACATAAAAGAAAATATAACAACCATAACAGCATTCAAATTAGATACATTTACACGAAATACCATGACACAAAAATCAGAATATAAATTTGAAAACTGAGATGAATAGTGATTCATATTTTGATATAAAAAAGACACAAAATTACATGTAAGAACTTGATTTATTTAAGTGATTTCACTTAAATTCACTTAAATAAATCAGACTTTCCAATATTACATATGCCAGACAAACATTCTAGGAAATAATCACAAAAATCTTGCAGATTACACAATACCATGTGACCTAAAACGATAATTGCATTTTTTGTATCATGCTGCACCGCTAATTGTTACGAGAAGCAACTGAGAAACAACTACACAGTTATTGTCAGGCTGCTGGAAAAAGTTGATATATTTGTAATGTCACTACTTTCAGATTGCTACATACTTGTGTTTATTGAGATGTTCTCCACTGTAAACCCCCCCAGAAAGCACCATGAGCGAATTTCTTGCTTAGTATCTATAACTTCCTTTCCCTTTCAGTCGGTCACTCTCGACGTCAGGTCGAATGACCGACGAAATTGGGATCTCGCTTAGAGAGACCAATCTACTTTGAGTGTAAACTAAACGAGCCAATGCACATTGGCATGCGGTTATTGCATCCAGCTGCCGCTGATCACAGTGTGAGTATCAGAGCATGTGAGCGAAGCTACGTTTTCCACTCTATGGACGTGCGCTCCGCTCAGTCGCTCTAACCGCACAAGCAAGCGCTCCGTTAATATTCCGCTCACGCTCACCGTGAACCAATTCCCGCTCAGATCCCGCTCCGACATGAAATTTCTCTAGTAGGCCTAATTGTTTAATGTTTGTAACGAAATTCTTGGATTATTGTCTAAAATTAAGCATGCTGATAAATAGCAATTATCATTTTTCAGAGCGAAATTCTTACATTTTTCTTAATTTTATTAATTGTAATGTATTAATTAAGTTTTATTAAATATATGAATCTAACCTTAGCAAACCTACCTAAAATGCAAAAACTGAAAAAGTGTATTTGATTTTCGTTAACTTTATTTCCGTGAAAATAGCTGCAGTTGTTGTGCAACAGAACATTCAAAACAGGCTCATTAAAAACACAAACGCACACACACACACGAGATGAAATGTGTGTAGATCTTTACAAAATACACCTGGATCATAAAGCCTGTGAAAAGCACACGCAAGATAAAATGCACTTAAGGAACGCTTGGTTTATGAACTGACGTCAATGAAAGAAACAAAAATAAAGTGTCAAGTTAAAATAGACGATAACTACGGGGAACTGTGGTCTATTAAAACGTCTCTTGATGTTTACTGGATTTTAGAATTTACTTTAAGAAACCTTAGCTTGGACAAAGTGTCAGGCTTCAGCATTCGCTGTGCCCGAAAACACTCGCTCAGTGCTGGAAGAAGCACTGGGATGCTGGATTTGAGGGAGGGATCCAGATATGGTTTCCAAACCCCCCCCCCCCCACCCCCCCTAGTGGTGTAGGCTAATATATTCTGTACTCTGTAGTTCTGTATTTAGACCTATATACAGCTGTGTGTTAGCTTAAGTCTACAGTTTAACTGATATTATTTAATAACTACGGAGCTCCGAATATAATTCAAATTAACAATTAGTTTCTACGACGTCAGCGGGTTTTATTCTTTTTAAATTAATTTAGTATTATTTATTAATTTTAAGTAATAATGATTTTAATAAGTAATTACGAAATATAATAATTCGTTCCACGATTTAGGCCTACTAAAACTAGGGAACGAATGAATTAACGAACGAATGAATTCGTGGCAGCTAAGCCTAAACAAGAGAACAAATACTTAATTCGTGGCCATAATGTAGTCCTAGCATAAAAGAGAACTAGCCTATTATAAATTTGTTGGCCGTGCTTGTCTGCATGTCATGATCGGGGCTCCGTACAACCGAATATAACCTTAGCCTACCTGTTTATTCATTTATGGTATGTAACTAGCTCACCTTTAGCGGCACCATGTTTGCGTAGCACATCCTCGTGCTTTCTTGCAATGTGCCGCTTCAGATTCCAATATGAATCTTTACTAACTCTCCCCGCACTCCCTCTCAGTTTCTTCTCCCTGCTCATTCTTAACTTAGATTTTTTACTTTACATTTATGTATAAGGCTTGCAACTTCGTTGAAACAATATCTGAACTCCATAACTGCTCTACTATTCACGATCTCTACAGATTCTCGATCTCGAACAAGCAAATCACCAAACGGCATTCTGGGTTGAGCTAGCGGCACTGAGCATTTTGAGCGAGCGGAGCGGAATCTTCAGAAAGGCGCTCTGCGCTCTTAAGGAAATATTACCACTCCGCTCCCCGCCTCGCTCCCACTCCACTCCGCTTCACAGGCTCTGTGAGTTATAAAGAGGCGCAGAAGCAGCACATATCAGCTTTTTTGCTTCGGAGCCGGAGCGACACATCGTTCTGCTCCTGACTGCTATATGAGAGAAGAAGACTGAATGAGTTCGGCGCACTCTTGGAGAGTTCTCGTGCTGGTGGACGGTGCTTCAGCGGTGGTGGTTTCCCGTGTCGAGTGGGTTGCACACATCAGGCTGCACTACCCCCTGTTTGTGGTGCAGATGATCATCTCCCCTGTGCGCCTCAGCACGCTAAAATAGCTTTTTCCCCTAAAAGAGCAATTTCGGGTGCGTCTTTTTAAAGACGACGTTGCGTGGCAAAATTGACGGTGTGGGTCTTGCTATGAGACAACGTATCACCCCGAGCGTTTCTGAATGTGGTCGTTACCTGGCGCTGGGTGATGTTCACGATCGCTGCCTCACGTGCCTGGGTATGTAGCACGCTGAGGTGGCGTTTGTGGATGAGTCATCTTCTCATTGCGGGAAGATGATCATCTCGGAGTCGCTGGCCAAGCTCCGTTTCCTCAAGGGGCGGAGTTCCATTGCCTCTGCCTTGATCTAGTTCTCCTCTTGGTGACAGCCAGGGGGGGGGGCTACTTCAGGCAGTAGCGAGGGCAGTCTGAGGCACTCCGCAGCCAGCTGAGCTGCCAATGGAACGTGCTGGTCCCAGTACCAGCCGTATCCTTTGGTGCTCCTCCCAACAACCAGATATCGATCGCTGCATCGGAGGGTGAGCCAGAGCTTTCTGGAGAGGAAGATTTGGCTGTGCTGCTCTCCTCCGGGACTGTAGCAATGCCTGAATCAGATCCAGAAATAATGGCTATGCTTTCCCGGGCCGCTGTAGGGGTAGGGCTCGAGTGGAGGGCCCTCAAGGTTACACGATTGGTTCTCGGGGTTGTCCGTGCTGGTTCTCAGTGCCCCGCCTCGGTGCCTTTCTTCCCGGAGGTGCATGAAGAGCTCAACAGGTCGTGGACGGCACCATTTAACTGCCGGAAACCGATCTGCTGGTTCCTCCTCACTCACCACCCTCAATGGTGGGGCAGCCAGGGGGTTACAAAGGTCCCCCCGGTGGAGCGGTCGGTTGCGATGCAGTTGTGTCCTAATACCGCCTCCAACCGGCAGGGAGAACCGTGCCTCCCCTCCCGGGTCTGTAGGTACTCGACTGGCCAGCAATGCTTATATGACCTGTGGAGAAGCTGCCTCCGCCTTACACGCTACGGCGTGATTGCAAGTGCACCAGGCCAAGGCACTGAGGGACTTGCACGAGGGTGGTCACGACCCGGAAGTTCGCAGAGAACTCCGCACCGTGGCGAGCCACGAGCGACGAAGGTTACGGCGCGGTCACTGGGTCGTGCGATGTCCACTATGGTAGCTCCGGGAGCGCCATTTCTGGCTGTGACTGGTGACATGCGCGAGACGGCAAGACACGATTCTTGAACGCCCCCGTGTCCCAGGCCGGCCTTTTCGGCGACACGGTGGAGAACTTGCCCAGCAGTTCTCCGCTGACCAAACCAGACTGAGGCCATCAGGTACATCCTGCCCCGCCGTGCAGCTGCTGCCGTCGCCGAGGGCAGCCCCCCCTGCCGCCACAACGAGCTGCGGCACAGCAAAGCTGCGCCGTGGAGCCGGTCGCAGGGCAGCCGCCCCGCCCGTCCAGGCCCCCGCCAAACCTGGTGGCAAGCGAAAGAGCAGAGGCCCTGAGACGGGCAACCCAGAGGTGGAGGAACCTGCTCTTCAGGAGATGGTAAGCACACCACTCCCTCCCCCGGAGGAGGGCCGGGCGGAGAATCTTATCCACCAATGACCTTGGTCGGTGGTACCCAAATACTCGACAAAAAGCAATTCCTCTATTTCTGGGTCCACAGAGGGGACGGGGCATTGTGGACGATCTAGTGCGTATCACACTCACCCTCCTCTCTCGCCAGTGAGCAGCAGTGGGCAGATCGGGAGGACGAACCAACGAACTACCCACGCACCCTCTGCTCGAACGCAGGTCAGTGTTACACACACCCAGACCCCGCCTCAGACCGGCTACGAGACGCCCGGGCCGGGTCCCTGCGTTCTTTCTGCGCTGCCCCACTGCAGGTACGCCTGTAGTTCGTTGATGCCACTTGCGCGGTGTCTGGGAGCCTGGCTTGAGCTACCGAGCCCGTCTCGATGTCTCCTTCGAACCGTCAGGCTCGGCTATGCGATTCAGTCGCCCGGCGTCCCCCCAAGATCAGTGACATCCGCTTCACAACAGTGAAGGCGGCCGATGGTCCTGTTTTGAGGGCGGAGGTCGCAGTCCTACTGGCGAAGGATGCGATAGAGCCGGTCCCTCCAGCCGATATGAAGACGGGGTTTTACAGCTCCTACTTCATTGTACCAAGAAAGGCAGTGGGTTACGACCAAACCTGGAACTGCGCGTACTGAACCGGGCCCTTCACAAGCTACCGTTCAAAATGTTGACGCAGAAATGCATCTTCGGGTGCATCTGTCCCCGAGATTGGTTTGCAGTGGTCGACCTGAAGGACGCGTACTTTGTGTTGACCCTTCCGCACCACAGACCATTGCTGTGGTTCGCGTCCGAAGGACGAGCATATCAGTATGAGGTCCTGCCCTCCGGGCTGTCCCTGTTGCCCCGTGTCTTTACGTAAGTTGCGGATGTACCCCTTGTTCCCCTGAGAGAACATAGCATTCGCATTCTCAACTACCTCGAATTAGCATTCTCAGGATCAGTTGTGCGAAAACAGGGATTTGGTGCTCTCACACCTCAGCATGTTGGGCCTTCGGGTCAACTGGGAAAAAAGCAAACCCTCCCCGACACAGAGGATCTCTTTTCCCGGTATGGAGTTGGACTCGGTCGAACAAACAGCACGCCTCACCCAGGAACGTGCTCAGTCGGTGTTGAACTGCTGGAATACATTCAAGAGCAGGATGGCGGACCCACCGAAACTGTTTCAGAGGCTCCTGGGGCACATGGCAGCTGCGGCGGCAGTCACACCGCTGGGGCTGCTCCATATGAGACCGCTGCAGCACTGGCTCCATGGCCGAGTCCCGAGGTGGGCGTGGCAACGCGGCACCTTCCGGGTCCAAGTTACACCGGCCCCCGCCAAACCTTCACCCCGTGGTCAGAACTTGCATTCCTCCGGGCAGGAGTGCCCCAGGAGCAGGTCTCAGGCATGCTGTGGTTTGCACGGATGCCTCAACCACCGGCTGTGGGGCCACGTACAACGGGCTTGCAGTGTCAGAGGTTTGGACGGGGCCCCAACTGCACTAGCATCAACTGCCTCGAGTTGCTGGCAGTGCACCTTGCCCTGAGCCGTCTCAAAGAACGCTTACGAGGCAAGCATGTACTAGTCCGCACGGACAACACAGCGACCGTTGCATAAATCAACCGACAAGGTGGTCTGCGCTCCCGTCGCATGTCGAAACTCGCCCGCCCCTCCTCTGGATCCGAAGCATCTTTTTATTTTTTATGATGTCGCTTCGTGCTGTTCACATTCATGGGCTGCTCAACCGGGCAGCCGACGAACTATCTCGAGCTGCACTCCCAGGAGAATGGCGACTCCATCCACAGATGGTCCAGCTGATTTGGAGACGTTTCAGAGCCGATCAGGTAGACCTGTTTGCCTCTCCAGAAACCTCTCACTGCCAGTTGTTCTTCGCCCTGACCGAGGGAACACTCAGCACGGACGCACTGGCACACAGCTGGCCACGGGGCCTTCGCAAGTATGCGTTTCCCCCAGTGAGCCTTCTGGCACAGATGCTGTGCAAGGTCAGGGAGAACGAGGAACAAGTCCTGTTGGTGTCACCCTATTGGCCTACCCAGACCTGGTTCCCAGAACTAATGCTCCTCACGACAACCCCTCCTTGGCCGATTCCTCTGAGGAAGAACCTACTGACTCAGAGACGGGGCACCCTATGGCACCCGCGTCCAGACTTCTGGAAACTTCATGTCTGGTCCCTAGACGGGACGCGGAGGTTCTAAGTGACCTACCTCAAGAGGTAGTTGACACCATCACTTCAGCGAGAGCACCGTCTACGAGACACGCCTACGCTTTGAAGTGGAACCTGTTCATTGAGTGGTGTTCTTCTCACCGAGAAGACCCCCGAATATGCCCGATCAGAGTGGTGCTGTCCTTCTTGCAGCAAGGGTTGGAGGAAGGCTGCTCCCCAACGAGAGTCCATACAGTAGATCCTGTTGAGTTTCTCCGTCCCCTCGGCAGCCAGACGTAGCAGAGCATCCGGCGCCAAGCCTTCACTCATTGAATCCTCGAGAACCGGTAGAAGGCTGGGTTCCATTGTAAGGCCCTAAGTGGATCCCATATGTGTAAAGTCCACGGTATAGTCTTAGAGCCCGTGTTCCCCGGCAGACTTCTGCCATTCCAAAAGGGTTACAATCACCTCCAATCTTCCATACGCACCTAAGGGATGTTCATATGTGTACTGCTTCCGAAACCTCCTTCGGGAAGGATAGAGCTTCCGCAACGTTCCTGTTCCAAGTAGAATGGGTATGTTTTCCCAGTGTTATCCAGTCTACTCATTGGGTAGTGCCATAGCAGCAGCAGCTGGTCCTCTTGTGCAAGCCCTGGCCTACGCCAAAAGTAGGGCGCAGGTTGGCTCAAGGACATGGAAGGGGCAGTGGCTGTGGCTTGGTAGGATCCCAATTCATCGGTCACTGACGTGATGTTGAGAGTGACCAACTGAAAGAAAACGTCTTGGTTACATATGGAACCCTTGTTCCCTGAAGGAGGGAACGGAGACGTGACGTCCCGTCGCCACAGCTCCTGTACCACCGCTGAGCGGCCGGTTCACCGTCTCGGCTCCTCAGCGAAAACCTGAATAAGCGCTGCACAAGCTGCCTACTTATACTCACGCTGTGAACAGCAGCAGCTGGATGCAATAATCGCAAGCCAATGTGCATTGTCTCGTTTAGTTTACACTCAAAGTAGAATGGTCCCTCTAAGCGAGATCCCAATTAGTCGGTCATCCGACGTGACGTCTCCGATCCCTCCTTAAGGGAACGAGGGTTACCATATGTTAACCAGACGATCGATATATATATATATATATAATTTTTTTTTTGTTTTTGAGAACATACATACAGATATACATTTAGACACAATGAGAAGTTAATATTGAACACAGGTCTGTCAGACTGTCGGATATATCCTCAGATGAGATCTCTAAACGAGCAGATAGGATAGCACTCCCAGCTTATGAAAATCAACATACACACTAATTTTCCAACACGTCTGACCTAAGTGATAATTCCAATATGTGCTTTGAAGCAGATTGTATCAAGCTACAAAGTGAATGCACCTGACACTACATGCATAAGGATTATCAAACCACAGATGACGTGCTTGATGATGTGTCTGTGTTCGTGGCGTGGCATTTACCAGTCTGTTGTGCATTTCTGTTTCTCAGCTGTCTGGACAAATGTGTTTAAACTGAGCGTGCAGCTTTATCACTGACGTTGCTTCCCTGACATACTTCACCACATCTGTGTGCAGACGGATGTCACTGTTTTCTCTCATATAGAGTGGGATGACACAGTAGTTAAAGGAGCCATTCACGCAAACATTACATTTCTGCCAGTCTTTACTCAATATCATGTCATTTCAAACCAAAATGTATCCTCTCTCTCTCTTTATATATATCAAATCTGTTTTCTCGCTTTGGCTGCCGCAGTCAGATCGAACACGCTGAGCTCTTGTCAAATTATCACAACTATTCAGTGTTTTCATCCACATAATGCTTATTTTAAGTTTCAGACATTTAAATACACATAAGCATTAGCAAAAGATACATTTAGAGTTTGTAAAATACACACTGATCCTTACAAATATAATTTGACGACATGTTTTATTGAAATCATATACACATTGAGTAGGTAACTATAATTGTACTCCCAGTTCACTAGAAACTTATTTTAATGTATTTCGGGAGGAGAGGACACATTTACGTGTTGTAAATCCCACAGCCTGGATTCAGCGTGAATTAACATGACGGCGCCCATCACCCGCTATAGATCAACTAACATGATCATTATAAAGGTGTTTAAACAACCAAATGCATTTACTTGCACGTATTTGAGAATCGGAATATCAGACATTCCATAATATAATTAACACATTTGTGAATATTTAGAATAAAACAGGAAAAATTTAATAAAAGCGATGCATCACTCATTCACAGCTATAGTGGGGGAAGAATCCGGAAGTGTAATTTGCCCGCGGAAATCCGGAAGTTCCTTCGAGATTTTCCTATGGTGTTTTATAATGGGGTTTTTCAATTAATGAGTAAAATAAAGCCTGTGGTAAACATAACCTGCCAATACTTTTTACATTTTGTCCTACAACGTAAATTACATGCATCCATACTATGCAGAGCCGGCACCAGCACAGCAATGATGAGGGGGCGGCTGAGGTGAAGAAAAGGGGAGATGACATAGCACAAAGTAAAAGTAAAAAAAAAAAGAAAAAAAAACCCTTGGTGGCCCATTCACGTGTTTGTCGGACCGTAAACAAACCTGCCCGCTTCTACTACAACTAATACAGGGGTAGTGTTTTGGTCGCGAGACAGGTACAGTGGAATTTTTTTCTTTTTTTTTGCAAGGTCTAGTGCAAGGTCTAGAGATGTATTTTAGAAGCTAAATTTCTTTGAACTTGAGCGACGTGTTTTAGAATGATGTATTATGCACTAGAAGCTGCTATAAAGACCTGAGATGAGAGCCGCGCGTGAATGAAAAAAATGCGTTCTGAGCTACTTAGCAAATACAGATGGCAGACGTACGTGCCCCCTCAGATTTTTGAGCTAAGTGGAATTTGATTGCAACTTCCAAAAGACAAAAAAAAATAGCCGAATAATATTTTCTATATTTGATACAATCACACCAGCGTGATTAAATCGTTCAGCGCGTCATCATCATCTGCTAAATTCAAATCGCTGGCTGGCACTGAGCGTTTTTACAGCGCTGCACATTATAACCAATCACAAACAATGCTGTTGAGCTTATGAATGCAATGACCAATCAGAGGCGTTCAGAAGAGTCATCGCTAAAATGCCGGTGTTTTCTTCACTGGCTCGCTGTCTGAACAACAAACTGCTGACGTGTGAATGAATCTGTAAGTAAGATATTAATTTCACAGTGTAAACAGCTTAAGTGATTTTAATGGGAGTTTTTGAGAAGGCTTGAATAGGCTGTCAGTGAAAATGTTCTTTGATAATGTAAATGTTCTTTGCTCTCTTTCTGTACAATGAATGTGTTATGACAAGTAGCCTAACTTACAATGTTTTTATTCACATTAACTTTCAATGTTAAATTCACATTAAATATGAAGTCAGTCGTGTTAAAAATAATTTAGGCTATGACATGACACTCATATCTGTTACTTAAATAAACAGACAGGTTTTTATGTATAGTTAATAGACTACATTATTAGGCTACTTTGACCATCGCCTACTATAGAACAACTAACATAATCTATAAAGGTGAGAATCGAGACATTTCATGATATAGTTAATGTGTTTGTGGTAATTGTTTCGAATTAAAAAGGAATCAATAAATAAATAAATAAAACATGAGTGCTATTGTGGCTGCTGTGTGTCACATGATGACACATACACACACACTCGTGCCCCCTCAAAAATAATTAGTGCATGTGTCCTGTCTGCCCTGTATCTTAAGCAGCAGTTTTACCACAAATACAGATAAGTGATACCACCACAACCAGTGGCGCCTGCAGGCTGTACACACTATGCATACCATGAGCGCTCAGACTGACCTGAGATTTTACCGGCAAACATTTCAGAAGTTATTATAGGCCTGTGTGTCCCGTATTTCTGTCGACAAAACCAGCCATGCCTTTAATTATGAATTTATCAGTCTTTTGCATGCCAGTCAATTTCTGCATAGAAATATTACAACAAATAGAAGCAGAAAATCGTGCTATACACACTTTCATGCGATCGGGTTAGCCGATTAATTGTAAAGGCTATTTTTATTACTACAAAAATTTTATTAAAATTATCTGATTACTCTATTAATCGTCAGAATATCTGACAGATTACTCGATTACCAAAGTAATCGTTAGTGACAGACCTAGATTCAATTCAAGTTTTCAAGTTTATTTGTATAGCGCTTTTCACGATACAAATCGTTGCAAAGCAATTTTACAGTAAATTAAGTTTCTACAATATTTAGTAGAAGCTTATCAGTGGTGACTGTCAGTTAATGTACATATGGCAGAAACGTATGGAAAAATCAATTAAAGACATAATCAAACAGACGATGAACACTATTAACAGCAATTATTATATGATTCAATCAAACTTATAGCAAAATGTGGTAGTTCTGTATGTTGTTTCAGGGTTGGCATCATCTGAGGTCCTCTGAGGGATGCAGTTAATTGGACTTCTATTGGACTATTGAATTTTACCACCCATTCACTCCCATTATAAAGCTTGGAAGAGGACATTTTTAAATATAACTCCAAATGTATTCGTCTGAAAGAAGAAAATCATATATACCTAGGATGGCTTGAGGGTGAGTAAATCATGAGATAATTTTTGGGTGAACTATCCCTTTAACAACAAACTTTAAATAGGTCAGTTTGCATAAATTGACCAATTCACTTTGATGAATCAGACTTTTCAACACTACATATGAAAACAAACATTCTAGGAAGTAATCACATATATCTTACATAATATATAATACAGTATGACACTATTACATTGCGTTATTTGTGATGCTACAATACTAGCCTACTAGCCTAACTTAACTTTTTTTAAGCAGCATGACAATAGCCCAGAAATTTTTAAACAGTTATCACAATACAAACACATTAGTCCATGGCTACAAAAAATTATACCATATGAAGCCATTTGATGCAAAAGACTGACATTTAAAGTTGTCACCTATAATCAACATCATTCATATATCCATGTCCACACTCAAAAAAACGTCATAATGCATAATAATTGCACCTGTAAAAGCTGTTTTGCTTGAAATCTCCCAAAAAACGCCAACGCAGATGTAGTGAATTGATCAAAAGTGACGGTAAAGCCTTTTACACAGTTACATACACATATGATTGTCATGCATATATAAGTGTTGTAATTATAATATTATAATGAATGATCATGTGACACTGAAGACTGGAGTAATGGCTGCTGAAAATTCTGTTTTGCATCACAGGAAATAATTACATTTCAAATTATATTCAAATAGAAAATAAATAAATACATTTTAAATTGTAATACAAACCCGATTCCAAAAAATGTTGGGACACTGTACAAATTGTGAATAAAAACAGAATGCAATGATGTGGAAGTTTCAAATTTCAATATTTTATTCAGAATACAACATAGATGATATATCAAATGTTTAAACTGAGAAAATTTATCATTTTAAGGGAAAAATAAGTTGATTTTAAATTTCATGGCATCAACACATCTCAAAAAAGTTGGGACAAGGCCATGTTTACCACTGTGTGGCATCCCCTCTTCTTTTTATAACAGTCTGCAAATGTCTGGGGACTGAGGAGACAAGTTGCTCAAGTTTAGGAATAGGAATGTTGTCCCATTCTTGTCTAATACAGGCTTCTAGTTGCTCAACTGTCTTAGGTCTTCTTTGTCGCATCTTCCTCTTTATGATGCGCCAAATGTTTTCTATGGGTGAAAGATCTGGACTGCAGGCTGGCCATTTCAGTACCTGGATCCTACCCTACGCAGCCATGATGTTGTAATTGATGCAGTATGTGGTCTGGCATTGTCATGTTGGAAAATGCAAGGTCTTCCCTGAAAGAGACGACGTCTGGATGGGAGCATATGTTGTTCTAGAACTTGGATATACCTTTCAGCATTGATGGTGCCTTTCCAGATGTGTAAGCTGCCCATGCCACACGCACTCATGCAACCCCATACCATCAGAGATGCAGGCTTCTGAACGGAGCGCTGATAACAACTTGGGTTGTCCTTGTCCTCTTTAGTCCGGATGACATGGCGTCCCAGTTTTCCAAAAAGAACTTCAAATTTTGATTCGTCTGACCACAGAACAGTTTTCCACTTTGCCACAGTCCATTTTAAATGAGCCTTGGCCCAGAGAAAACACCTGCACTTCTGGATCATGTTTAGATATGGCTTCTTTTTTGACCTATAGAGTTTTAGCCGGCAAAACGAATGGCACGGTGGATTGTGTTCACAGACAATGTTTTCTGGAAGTATTCCTGAGCCATGTTGTGATTTCCATTACAGTAGCATTCATGTATGTGATGCAGTGCCGTCTAAGGCCCGAAGATCACGGGCATCCAGTAAGGTTTTCCAGCCTTGACCCTTACGCACAGAGATTGTTCCAGATTCTCTGAATCTTTGGATGATATTATGCACTGTAGATGATGATAACTTCAAACTCTCTGCAATTTTCCTCTGAGAAACTCCTTTCTGATATTGCTCCACTATTTTTCGCCGCAGCATTGGGGGAATTGGTGATCCTCTGCCCATCTTGACTTCTGAGAGACACTGCCACTCTGAGAGGCTCTTTTTATACCCAATCATGTTGCCAATTGACCTAATAAGTTGCAAATTGGTCCTCCAGCTGTTCCTTATATGTGCTGTACATTTAACGTTTCCGGCCTCTTATTGCTACCTGTCCCAACTTTCTTGGAATGTTTAGCTCTCATGAAATCCAAAATGAGCCAATATTTGGCATGACATTTCAAAATGTCTCACTTTCAACATTTAATATGTTATCTATATTCTATTGTGAATAAATATAAGTTTATGAGATTTGAAAATTATTCCATTCCTTTTTTACTCACAATTTGCTCTACAGTGTCCCAATATTTTTGGAACGGGTTTGTATGTTGTCACATTGTTACTGTTATATTGTATTTGCACAGGTATTTTACAGTGCAGTGGAGCAATAAATAAAGAAGAGCTTTTGAAAGAAGCATGATCACCCCCACATTTAGTTCATAAAAGTCACTCAAAGGGTAAAACTAAATGAGGCTCTCCTAAAAAATTATGAGGATCACATTCACTTATACACGCTTCTATAATTTGCAGCTCGCCATTCATTTTTCATTAAGGGACAGTTTAAATAATATACACACCAGTTTTTCTTAAGCTCTGAAGACTGTAAGTAAATGTCACATACTACTTTGACCTCATTAATTTGGAGAGCGAGCTAATGAATGTACTTAGGGTTTTCACAAACCTGACGTCAAACTAATTTTTTTTTCGCCATTACACATTCATGCCCTCCATTATTTTTAATAAAAGCCAGGTTGACTATGGTTGAGTTCACAAGTTAATGATCCATTGTTTAGGGGTATGTAATGGGAGCTTAATTAAGTATGTAATGGAAACACTTTAAATCAGCACGTACAATGTGGCCACACATATGGCCAAGTAAATGCTAAAATAATGTGTTTTGTTATCGGTTTGGAACAAAATCACAGAGTTCAGCTAAATCATTCACACTGCATGAGTATTGAGGAAAGTGTTGAAACGGCAGACATCGGAAATACATTCTGTGGCATTTTATCTATTTTATTAATCATTTCAGCAAGCTGTCAGTTATATAAATCACACTATATAAACAGTTCCCAGCCCTTGTGTTTTTAAACAGTCCCATATTCCCCATGTAATTCACATAAACTGCATATAGAATTTACGCGTTGCATTCACATATGACGGCATGTCAAACACTTAATGAAGTTGGCTAGATTACACCACTAACGCTACATACTTTCCAGGTTTTAAGTTTTAGAGAGCTCACAGCTACCATATGTAAATTGGAAACCTCAAATATAGCCAAACTGATGAAGCAATTCTCTCTTCTGGCCGTTCTTTGGCCTGATCTGTCAGTCAGCGTCAGCTAGCCATACGCCAGATGGATGGTTACTCTTCAGGCCGACTGAATTCCCTGTATGACAAAATAATGGAAAAAAAGACATATGGTTAAAGTTCAGTGGGGGACCTGGGGGTTTTCATGCCTGACAAACATATGATTTGCTTGATAAACTGACAAAGCCAGAATACAAAAGAGTTGAGCAAGCACATATCCTTTACTGGAAGAAAAAGAAGCATAATCTGGGAAGTCTGTAGCATGCATGGTTTCTGACTGTATACTGTGCCATGTTTTTGACCCCCATTCAATTTGATAAATTACCAGTACTAGGGAATACTGTGACTAACTAAGAGCAGCACTAGTACTTTTTTTTTTTCCCCAAAAAAATTGTATGAGGGAATATTTTCGCATCCATTTGACAAACATGTAAAACAAGTTCACTTGTTGCATTTTCTGATAAAGAACTTATGTAGCTGCATTATATGGGAGGAAAATACAGTGGGTATAGAAAATAATCACCCTCTTTAAAATAATCACATTTTGTTGCTTTGCAGCCTGAAATTAAGACGGACACAGTTTTTGTTTTATCCAGCAGTATTTACTCAGTGCAACTGAAACATCCAAATGAAAGTTACTGTATAACACCAACATGTCAGGAAAAAAAAAATAAAAAAACAGAATCACTGAGTTAGAAAAAGGACCAACCCCTTGTGTCAGTATTTTGTTGAAACACTACTAATTGGACCCTCTAGATTTGCAATATTCGCTGCTCTGATTGCAGAACTGCTCAAGTTCAGTTCAATTTGATGGTGACCGTTTGTGGGGTGTAGTTTTCAAGTCATTCCACAGATTTTCAATGGGGTTTACGTTTGGTCTCTGACTAGGCCATGCAAGGACACTCACCTTTTTCTCCTTCAACCACTGTATGCTCAGTTTTGCTGTGTGATTTGGGTCACTGTCATGTTGGAAGGTAAAACTTCTTCACATTGACAACTTTCTGGCAGAGTGCAGCAGATTTTCCTCAAGAATTTGACAGTATTCATTATATCATCTATATATAAATATCTTATCTATATTATAATATATAGATATATAAAGTGCCTTACAAAAATTACAATAAGGCCCAGGGATTTGTACATAAAGAATTGTATTAAGATCTCTGAATTAAAGAATTTGCTTTACTTATCAAGCCTGAAGTACTAACTGTTTTCTGTAAATATTGATACACACTTATTGATATACAATTTAAAAATAGAAAAAAAAACTGTAAAAATAGGGCACAATATACTGTATTAATATGACGTTTTCCATGTATTTATTTACTTTTTTTTCTTCAGTGTATTTGACTAATTGTTATTATTACTTATGATTATTCACCCTTAAGTAGCTTCAGTGTGGTTAGCTCATTTGTGTTAGTAATTTTCAGAAGAGTAGATTGACTATAGAATAACTATAAATCACTGGTCTCTTGCTACTGGGCAATTTACAGTTTTACAGTAGCTTCGACACTGCAGATTACTTTTCGATCCTGCAAATGAGTGTAATTAATATGTAAAATTGCATTATCCATATATAAAGTGCAATTTGAATTGCATATTACATTTGCACTCATGCATAGCTCCACGATAGTTGGGATATTATGTCATTTTATCACCTGTGTCCAGAAAGAAATGTAACTGGACCGATCGAGTCTTCTGTAGGATGCCCATTTTCAAGTCATATTTAAAAGGACCGTTTTCAGGCCGTCCTCGGTAATAAATACAGATTCGGAAATGGCTTCATAAATAAATCCAAATGAGTTTGAAATTGCCCATTTTCACAAGGCCAATTGGAAAATAACCTCAATCA
Source organism: Sinocyclocheilus anophthalmus (assembly GCA_018155175.1). Taxonomy (NCBI): domain Eukaryota; kingdom Metazoa; phylum Chordata; class Actinopteri; order Cypriniformes; family Cyprinidae; genus Sinocyclocheilus; species Sinocyclocheilus anophthalmus. The sequence goes on from JADLZN010010525.1 coordinate 213,501, forward strand.
TCTCTGTTTCCGTCCACTACTATGCCTCTTTGGAAAACCCATAGAATAAGATTGCACATTAGGCCATTTTGTAGGAGAATCCGGTGAGTAAAAGGAAGCAGAAATGCAAAGTTCACATTATGTACACTGAATGGGTCAGTAGAGAGCTTTAGAAAAACCTGAATTTTCATAACTCTGGGAATTTCAAATGTAGCACAGTGTCCTTTCAAGCCTTTATAGACTGAAAAGGGCTTACATAAGCAACTTCATTCGGTTACACTTTATTTCGATAGTCCACTTTAGACATTCTACTAACTATAAGTAACTTTGTAACTACATGTCAACTACATGTCAACTAATTCTCATTAATTTGCAACTACCTGTCTATAAACTCTCCCCCCCTGAGTAGACTGTTAGGGTAGTAGGGTTAGTAGAATAAGTTGACAAAGAAAGTGTTAGAAGATATTAAGCAGACAGTCTACTAATACTCTACTAACTACTAGTTGACATGTAGTTGCAAAGTTACTTACTGTTAATAGAATGTCTAAAGTGGACTATCAAAATAAAGTGTTACCCTTCATTCATTAGAGTCTGGACATGTGCTGCTGCCCTCTGCCACCTTTGCCTTGCTGGTCTGAGTGTGTCGCTTATTTAGAAAGTACAGAAACACTTCCAAAAATCACTCCTGTTCCTATAGTTTAGGGCTAATTAAAAGAGTCATAATTAAAAAACATGAGAGTTCAGACATTATTTTCTCACACTTCATGATGTTCCACACCCACATGTTGCAATTAGACATAAGACATGGACATTGTGCATGGATCGGCATCCCGTGGTAACTAGGAATTACGCAAGCTTCAGTCTGGATCCAGCCCTTACAAAGACCTGAGATGCCCGAACACCTGAGAAGAGATGATGCCAACCTCTCAGAAGACCTCAGATGATGCCAACCCTCGGACAACAAAAAGTACACGACTCAAGTGGGACATTTTTTGCAAAAAAAATCTTTGGGAAATGCATTTTCTGCTTTAGAGTGTGACTGAATAATCAGTAGATGTGCTCCTGAAATTGAGGAGTCAAATGCAGGTATTGTGGTTATATTTACTGTGAGTTATGTGACTATATAATCATGTCCAGTAAATGGCTTTCTGTATAAAGGATAATCAAGGTTGATCAAGACCTGCTGCAGTGGCCAGGAGAAGTTGTTTGGGATGCAAGAAAAGCATGCTGTAAATGTCATAAATTTTAATCAAGATCAAAGTGCCCTAGAAAGAAAACAATCAAAGCAAAATTAAGAAGGTTTCCTGCATCCCTGCAGCAGCAGGATAACACTGAGTCCTCAACAACCCTGGGTAATTAATCGCCTAGGCAGAAACTTTGTCTTATATGAGTGTGGTTTTTTTGGCAAACAGCCACAACTAGGACTGCACTTAGTTTCTATTCTGTAGATCATTGGTCCAAAATCATGCTACACATCACTTTATATGACACGAACATGAAACATTCTCAACCCTTTTTTTTTACTTCCGCAATGTGATATTTTCATGTTTAGATGCAGCAGTCATTCAAATATCAATATTTTTTGTTTATGAAAACCTATTTAAGTGTCTTGCTTTGCTTCCAAAATTAAATATTGTGTGCTAAGATTGAAATGAAATTTATGTTTTCCTTCCGTTTTTTTTTTCTTTTTACATTTCAATATGTTTACAATGAAAAAAATTATAATTATGGGTCTTGTAATTTTCATTAAAAAAATTAAGGTGATAATTAAAAACAGCGTGTATATTTTATTAAATAAATTGTGGTTCAGTGTTGTATAGAAAATATTGAGAATGTTTCACTAAGAAAACCCCCAAAAAAAAAATATTATATATATATATATATGTATATATGTTTTAAGCAGTTTTGAGTCGAATTAGGAAAATGAGTTAAGCGATAAAATTAAGGAAATAAAGGTAACTATTTATTTTAGGAAAATTAGCATTTTATTGGCATTTATTTTATTTTTATTTCAAGAATGCTTTGCATAATGGATGGATATGAAATTAAGTGCTATTTTATGTGTGTTTTCAGTGAAGAGAAACATCTGTTAATGTTTAATATTCAATATGTTTGACATTTCAAAGAGTTTCTGTTATGTTGGATTTCTATTGCTACCTTTGTGGAGAAGAGTAGAGCTTAGGTTATGGCTAACTGCACCACTATGGGGCATGATCTTGTTCAAAGAGCGTAGCTGTGCTAATGTAGTGTAGTAACACGTTTTTTTATTTCGACTAAGCTGTCAAATACAAAGGCCTTAAGCAAAAACGTCAATACTTTTAAGAATTCAACTTAAATTAAATGAGAACATTTCATCTAATATTAAATGCATTGTGTATAGATAAATAATTAGGAAATTACATACCTTATTCAGGTAGATTCCATTTAAGAAATACAGCCTTTAAAAACTACTCAAAAATATTATGTGTAATATTGTTACCATATTTTTTTAAGTAGATAGCACAATATTTTTTACAGGGAGATTAATTATATGTAACAATAACAAATCATTTATATTTCACAAATTTCTTAATCTTTGTGTTAGTTAATGTTCCTAGTCATGTCATTAAAAAAGGATATATATATCGTCTATATAGTATTAGGATGTATATATATTATAATAAATATAAGATAGAGTCATTGAATGAAATTAGCTAGATCAGTGATCCTTAAATCTGGCTCGCGAGATCCACTTTCGTGCAGAGTTTAGCTACCCTAATCAAACACACCTTAGTTTGCTAATCAATGTCTGCAGGATCATTAGAAAATCCCAGGTAGGTTTGTTTGGTTATAGGGTTGGAGCTAAACTCTGCAGGAAAGTGGATCTTAGGATTTGAGGATCACTGAGCTAGATTAATAAATGCTGTAGAAGTACTGTTTATTCATGTTAGCAAATGTATTAACTAAGTTTCATTTGTTAAAAATAAAATAAAATAACATGTGACATCATCGGTAAAGGTAATTTGTTTCAGAGGTGAAGCAATATATCACTTTTTTTGTAATAAACTAGTGTGTCAATACAGTAAGATTAGTTTTTGCTTTCAATACATGAACAAATTAAAGATAAATAAAACTTGATGTGTTGTAAGATGAGGTGCAAGCAGGGAAGGATTTACCTCTTTTCGTGACATAGGCAAAACAAATTTTTGGGCCCCCCTTCCCTATTAATATAATAGGCCTAATATTACCACCCAAGCAAACAAAAATATTTCTTAATCAGTGGAAACCATTACAGTGTTTTCTATCGGAATAAGAGCTTACGTTCAGTCAATAAAAATCGAATAGTTCATAATTTGTTTGAGAACTGAGAAAGACCATTCCATTAATAGGTGCGGCGTCGTGGCCACATAACCACTTTGGGAGTGCATTACTTCTCTAATAAATTTTACAGCCTGGAGTCACAATCACACATCAATTATTCAGATGATTTGTTTTAAGACATTTGACATGTTTCCGTCCTGAAATATCGTGTGTGTTGAACTAGCTAATTTTTACGCACCTCATCACAAACCTTCCTTGCAAATTCCAAAACGTAATTTTAGAACTGATAACAGAGGCTTGAGCCATTGAGATGCAGGGCTAACGCAGTATTACCAGTGCTAACACAGTTCTTAGAAGAGAGTCGAAAGAGAGAGAGAGAGAGAGATAAGTGCGTGATACTTCGTCGTGCGTCTCTCAGCAGTGTTCAGCAGCATCTACTAATAGCGAATCTTTAAGTTGAACTGCTTCAAGAACCTCGCTACTGAGAAATGTCATGTAGCTTTTCAGCTGCAAAACTATTTTATTGATAAATTCACGGGGAAGCCGCAGCTCTGACAAGAAGTTTCTGTTCACGTCTCCGCGTGTCTGTACTGTGTGTGCGTCTGTGAGAGAGAAGTAGAGAAAGAAAGCATGATTTCTGTACATACAAAAGGTTGAAGACATGGAAATAGTTTGTCATTTTTTACCCAATTGTTTGTTATATTTATTTGCTCAAATAACTTCAGGGGTTTTGGTTCTTTTACTGTTGTAGATAGCCCATAGTATAACACAAATATTATATATCTTCATTATGTTTGGGCCCCCCTGGACAAGCAAGCATAGGTGCCTAGAATGCTTATGTGTAAATCCGGCCCTGGGTGCAAGAAAAGCTGGGAGAAACCAAATATGGAGGGGGAAAAAAAAGACTCAACATGCCGGAAAAGAACAAGCTGGCAACCTCTTTAATGCAATGTGATAATTAGCTATCCGTTAAGACTAAGCACAGAAATATGCAGTGAACCAGACATGAGATCAGCTCAGAGCATCTTGACACAAATCCTGGGGGAAATCCTTCAAGTATCTGACTGCCATCATTCCCATGTCTCCAATTCTAACCTGCTTCAATTACTGGTGTCATAATTCAGATAAAAGTCACTCATTTCATCTCATCTTATACTTGACACTGCGGTCTCAAAGATGCAGGTGTGGAGGACTCCAATGGCTCAGGACTCTCTGGAGGTGAAGCTGGGAAGCCTTTATTTAGCTGGTTTGCTTGGCCAAACAAAGCCACAACTTGCACCAGAGGCAAGGACTGGGCTGCAACTGTAACAAGTGTGTCCTAGCAAATAACCGGAAAGAACTGTTGGCACCAAAAGAACTGAAAGAGCAAGGCACCATTTAGAGTTAGATTAGATTATGGCCCAAGGTGTATGAAAGGGCAGAATGAAGAGGCAACCATCTGCAACAACAAACTGACCCAAATCGTATATATGATATAGTTAAGCAATATCTCAAAATCAAGCATGCTGTTTTTTCCAAAATATTAGCACAGTTGCAAATGTGATTTTTTTTTCACAACAGTTCAATAAACATGTTCAGTAAAGTTAATATTGTGAGTTACATTTTAGACACAATATTGCCTACTTTTGCCCTGTTTTACCAACCAAAATTTACCAACCAAAATAGTTCCAAACAAAGCACCAATGCAAATTTCGCTTATTTCCGAAATACCTCCATCAGTGTCTTTTTCCAATGTTAACCCTTAAATGCATGAATGTTTTGCCAATCATTATTACATATCCGGGTCTTTAGCGACCCGGGCCTATATATACAGCACGGATGGATCTCTAACTGCTGCAATAGGAAAAAACTCTCTTGATATTTTAAGAACAATTACAGAAGAATAAAATAAAGCATATTCCGTTACCTTTTGAAACTTAAAAGGGTTCAATTTGAGCAGATGATTTTACGATCGCTGTCATCGTCAGAGCTCACTTCCACAGTACATTCAGCATCTGGTTCATATTCGCGATCTCAACCATATTCTCGAAACTATCATTTTCAATGACTTCATATTACATTTTTTTGATCACTGGCAGCTTATTCACCACATCTAGCATCAAATTATAGTGACATTTATATTTCATTGCGTATAGTAATTGCTCTGCAGTAAAGCCATTCAAACCACTTAAATTTTTGCTGATGATATTCGTTTGTTTTATGCCTGCGGTAATTATGAGTGAAACGTCACATCATCATTGTGTATCAAACAGTGCCATCTTGAGGATGTTTGTTGATGTCTAACTTAAAAAAATGAAGGAGGGAGAGGGTAGATAATGATGTCCCAGGTGCTAAAGACCCGAGGTATGCATTTAAAGGGTTAACAAATCAATGAATCCCTTTTCTTGTTCCCTGAATGAACCCCATTTGAATGAATCGGTTGAATGAATTACTCAGTGACTCACTCATTAAGACACACTTTCATACTTTAAGTACAATTAGAATATATTTTAAGCTTCACTTTAAAGTGCTTTTAGAACATTTTCTATAGCATTTCAACTCATTATAAATGCATTAACAGCACACTATTAGTTGGTTATAAAGCTATTTTTTCAGCATTCTAATATGGCATATAAAAAAATTAAAAAATCTTTAAATTAAAATGACACACTACACACACTTTCAAATCTAGAAAACTTGAATGTACTATATCCTGTGTACATTACAACAATACATTCCCTGAGTACATTTAAAAAGTACAGCAGACAAACTATTAACCAACATACTTTTTATAAATTTAATACTTAATAAAATCAGGACATGCAAGAACATAACTACTTTAATCAATTTGGTAGAATATTTATCTACACTACTAGTACCCTTGAATATTCTCATTGAATAAAAATGTTATATTGCAATAAATAAATAATTAATATATATATATGATATAATATATTAGATATATAATCTATATATATATATATTATATATATATATATTATAATGTAACATGCTTAATTAAAATGAAGTTTTGTGTATTGTAATATTACATATACACCCCTTTCATTTTAAGTTAAAGCACGTAATAGTGTATTGTGTGATTATTCTTTTAACCCTTTAGGCGCCAGGTTTTTTTTGGAAAAATGCTGGATTTTGACATCAAGATTTCAAAAGCTTGTAGCTTGAAAGGGCTTAAAGATAGAGATCTAATGTAAATTAGAAAAATGTTGGGCATGACTGAAAGTTTATGTGGGGTGTAAATATACTCATCTAATTTGCATAGTATGACGTCATCAGGGGCGGCTCTCCTGAATGTCATATTATTCAGGAAATAATAGATATTGAATTGGATGTTTGAACCTATTTGTTTTTTTTTTGTCTTTTTTTCCTCATTACAAATGATCAGAAAAGAGGAAACAAACAATAGGTTCAATATAGTAATAATTTAGTACTTTCTCCTTTTTTATTGTTAAAACAGGAGAAAGTACTAAATTATTACTATATTACTGTACTATATAGTAATAAAACGCATGTGAACAGTAGCCTACTTTTTGATCTGTTCATCAGTAATATTCAGGAAATAATAGATATTGAATTGATGTTTGAACTTATTTGCATTTGTGTTTTTATCCTCATTCCAAATTATCAGAAAATAGGAAACCAACAATAAAACAGGATAAAGTGCTAAATTGTTACTATATTACTATACTATATAGTAGTAGAACGCATGTGAACAGTAGCCTACTTTTTGATCTGTTCATCAGTAATATTCAGGAAATAATAGATATTGCCCTGCCACCCCCATCCCCGTTGGGCAAAGGGTCGAAATCATCACTCGGTTGTGCTTCGTGAACACTCGCGCCTTGTGCGGCGGCACCGTTGTGCTGCAAAGATGTACCGGGAGAAGTGCGGTTATTAGACGACCGATCGTCATTTCCAAAAGGAAAATATTCCCCTTCAGAGTCAGAATCGGCGAATAACATTTGCAACACATCCTCACGGTACAACTTTTTATTAGCCATTTGGTGATTTTCTCTCACAAATCTGACAATTTACTCGCACGCTATGAACTGAACTGCTTCCGCATCAATGACACGATAGCTCACTTGCTCTGCTATTTCCTCGAACACTTTGAATAGGAAGGTAACGTAATTTTGGTCTAGAATCGAAGTACTACATGTCTGCCATCTAGTGGTAGGGAATACAAATGAGATATTACACCATATTAGGAACTACAGTCTATTTGATTAAGTATGACGTCTTGTCGCAATTTTGCGACTTTGGCGCTAAGAGGGTTAATGGTGTAAGTGAGTGAAGTGACGTGTGGAAGTATGGTGACCCATACTCGGAATGTGTGCTCTGCATTTAACCCATCTAAGTGCACACACACCATGAACACACACACACCAACTAAAATGGCTATTAAAAACATACCATCAAGGAGGAGTATTTTTGCGAGCAGTATCTTCATCTGTCTGTGGCTGCTTCGACTTCGACACACCTTTTAAGCACCTATTAAGTTGTTCATGGGAGGCAGGAGCAGACCTGATATTCTAGTCAGGAAAATAAAATAAATCTAAACTGGGATTATTTCTGCTGAAAACATGTTACCATCTCAACAGCATACAGTGTGTGATTGGACCATTACCAGCAAAGCGGATTTAAAAAGCTTGGCTCTGATTGGTCAAACTGAATGTAGCTACTATGCTTAAAAAAAAACGAAAAAAAAAAACTTTTGCCTGGCAATGAAAGTAGTAGTGAAGTAACAGAAATGAAATACTTACCTTAAAGTCATAAATAAAAATAATGAGGTTCCAAATCTGCACACATAAACGCTTTAATGTGTCTTGTGTTTTATGTTGAAGTGTGTCTCTGCCCCAGTGTTTTCTTTATTGTACTTTCTGTGTTTTGTTCCGGTTCCTGTTTCTATGTAATGTGGTGGTTTGTTTCATGTTCATGTTTTCCATGTCTTTTATTTTGTAATTGTTTCCTGATGTTAGTGTCATGCTTCCCTTTTCTCATGTCTCTCTGCCTTGTGTATGTCTCATGTGTCTTGTTCCCCATTGGGTTGTTCATGTCATGTGACCCTCCTTGTCTGCTATAAGTAACCATCATGTTCCCATTGTGCCTTGTCATGTATTTGATGTTGTAACCCGCTGTCAGTGAGTCAAGTCTGTTTGTGTCCAGTCGCTCATGCTATGTCTTTTCAAGCCAATTCAAGTCAATTCAAGACAGTCTGTGTCCTTGGATTATTGTTTGGATGTTTGATCACTCCTGTAAATATAACTGTCACTTGGGTTCTCACTATGCCTTCGCCTTCAGTGGATTGACTCTTTAACAGAATACACACACACCATGACGCGCAGCAGTTCTCCCGCCTCCTCTGCCTTCGTCAGGTGACAGGCCTATTGATAATTATTTGTGGATTTTTTCTTGAACTTTCCAACCATGTGATTTTAAATGACGTGGCTCTCAATACATTTTTCCGTCATGGGTTAACGACCCATTTGCTTCCAGCATTTCCTGGGGAAAGGTTCCTGTCCCTTGCCGAGTAGATGACTTTGCTCTGCGTTGACTGGGATCTGCTGCTTTTACTGTTGGTGTCCATGGAGGACATGCCACGTTCCCCCCAAAGTCTGCTCACACCATTCTGCCAGCCAACAGCCTGCGAACGTCACTGCGTGCTATGCCAAGCCTGCTCACGCATGGCCCGCTACTCCAGCACTTCTCACTCACGTCTGCCAAGCCACAGCCTGCTCAAGTCACGCCTGCCAAGTCACAGCCTGCACACGTCATTTCTGCTACGCCAAAGCCTGCTCACATCATGCCTGCTACTCCAGGACCTGCTCCCATCATACCAGTTAGGTTAAAGTTTACTCATATCATGTCTGCAAATTCAAAGCCTGATCACATCATGTCTGCCAAGCCAGAGTCTGCTAACGTCATGTCTGCTACCCCAGGACCTGCTCACGTCACGTCTGCCAAGCCAGAGCTTGCTCACAATATGGCCGCCACGGCTGAGTCCCCCGCCCAGATTGCCGGCCACGGCTGAGTCCCCGGCCAAGATGGCCGCCACGCCTGAGTCCCCAGCCAAGATGGCCACCACGGCTGAGTTGGACGCGGAGCTTGGGACAAGACTCAAAAGACTGATTGCTAGTGTGATGGACTCACCTCTGATGTCGGTGCGAGCTGCAGGCATCGCGGTAACGTCAGCGCTCTCAAGCCCCGCCATCTTAGAGGTCATGCCACACTCTTCTGCCCTTCCTGTAATGGCGGTCACCATTTTGAGCGTGTGGGCTGTGCACCCTGCGCTCCTGAGGCCTCTCCTGTCCACGAGTCTGCTCCAGAGTCCTCTCCTGTCCACGAGTCCGCTCCTGAGGCCTCTCCTGTCCACGAATCCGCTCCTGAGGCCTCTCCTGTCCACGAGTCCGCTCCAGAGGCCTCTCCTGTCCACGAGTCCGCTCCAGAGGCCTCTCCTGTCCACGAGTCCGCTCCAAGGGCCTTTCCTGTGCCTCCAGAAGTGGTAGCTTCCGCTGCAGAACCTCCTGAGGTGGTGGCGTCCGCTTCCGAACTCAATGCCTGCCCTGTCACGGCCACAGAGGCCGTCCATGAATTCACCGCCTGTCCTGTTACGGCCAAGGAGGCCATCCATGAACTCACTGTCTGCCCTGTCATGGCCACAGAGGCCGTTGTCCATGCATTCCTGTCGGTTTCTGTCACGCCAAGGCGAGGCCGTTTGTGAACTCTTTGCCTGTCCTGTCACGGCCATGGAGGCCGTTCATGAACTCACTGTCTGTCCTGTCACGGCCAAGGAGGCCGTTCATGAACTCACAGTCTGCCCTGTCACGGCCATGGAGGCCGTTCATGAACTCACAGTCTGTCCTGTCACGGCCAAGGAGGCCATTCAAGAACTCTCTGATTGCTGCTTGTTTTTTCAGTGGGCTCCTATTGTCACAGGCAAGTGGTTGTCCATGTCTCTGCTCCGCCATGGCCCCCCGATCTGCCTGCTCCGCCATGGCTTCCCTCTCTGCCTGTTCCTCTTCACGGGCCTGGCCCTCCATCCCACCCCCTGGACCACCTCCAGTCCTCCACCCTCCTGGACGTTGTGTTGGTTGGGGTGGATGTTACATTAAGGCGTCAGGAGCCGCCCTTAGAGGGGGAGATATGTAATGTGGTGTTTTGGGTTGTGTTTCATGTTAATGTTTTCATGTCTTTAATTTTGTAATTTTATTTATGATGTTAGTGTCATGCTTCCCTTGACCTCATGTATTTCTGCCCTGTGTATGTGTCATGTTCTGATTGGTAATCTTAGTCATGTGTCTTGTTTCCGCTTACCTATCGGATTGGTTTTGTTTCATGTCTGTGACCCTCCTTGCGTCTGTCTATACTGTATCCTTCGAGGTTCCCATTGTGCCTTGTATTTATTGACGGATTTCACCCGCTGTTGGTGAGTCTATGTCTGTTTGTGTCAAGTCTGCTCCATGCTATTCCGTCTGATTCAAGCCACGTCTGTGTCCTTTTCGCTATTTTGGCTGTTTGGATCACTCTGTAAATAAACTGCACTTGGGTTCTCACTACGCTCGCTTTCAGTGGATTGACTCTTTACATCTACATTGTTTGTTGTCATGGTGATTCATTGGTTCCATCCCCTTGTTAACCTTCTTAGCCCTTGTATAAATACCCCTGTGTTGTCCTTGTTCAGTGTCAGTCTTTGTACCTAGGGTAAGTTCAAGCTCAAACCGATGTGCACCGTTTTGCTACGGTTTCCGGTTTGAACGACATGTTTCCTGGAGACGGTGTGCAACGGGGTTTGAGATGCTTTTTCTCTTGTTTGGTGGGTGTTTGTCTCAAACTGTCAGCGCACAATTCCCGCAGCTAGGCAGTATATATATATATTATAAGTATCATTCCACTAGTCTCATCCCACGCGGTATTAAAGAGACAGCTCACACAATGTAATTAACATCAAAATAAATTCACAAGAGCAAGTATATTGTTTGCACATGTTTATTTACATTAAAGGCAAAATAACTTTAATAAGAGCACAAGTATAGATCTGGAACTTATTTAAGTCTGTCTAAATATCATTTAGTAATTGCAATGTCTTCTAAATGTGGGTGGGGGTGTGCTAAATACTGATTAAATGTAACATAAAAATACTATACATAATTATATATTTTGCTATTGTATTATGGAGTGACACTTTAATACACTTTTATATACCCCTCTGATCATAGCACAACAACAGTGATCAGCAATGATAAACCTAATACTCACAATAAAAATAATAAGGTCATATAGATCATAACACAGCCTTGGAGGTAAGAAGTGGATTATCCTTCACCTGAAATGTTTGTCTTTTCATCCTGAAATGCGAGGCAAATGTTGGATCACAATAATTAGGAACCACAGTTTGCACAAATCTCCATTGACTCGATTGGGTTGTTCTCTTTTATTCTGGATGGCAAGGGGAGTGACTGTAACATCGAGCGTATTTTGCAGTATTAAACACGTTTTTATACCGATTTCATCAGGCTCCGATAATTCTTCAGAAAGAACACAAAGAATGGCCTTCTCAGCTGCATAGTTGCAACTCTTGCGACATCAGAACAGGTGTTCAACGCACCACCGTTTCCGTTTAAAAAACGTTTTGCACCGTTTTTGTCGGGGCTGAACGCAGCCCTGGTGTAAACTCCTGTTCTGTGTTTCTGGTTTATGCTCTTAATAAATCCTACTACAAGTGAATCGTCTGCTTGTGTTTCCATGAGTTCCATGACATATTACAGTTCTATTTATTGACCATTCACCCAATAACGATATAAGCAAATTATAAATTCTCTAATCAGGCACTCACCTTCATGTTGTTCCAAACCCTTTAAGACTTGTGTTCATCTTCAAAACAAAAACCGCTATATTTTATTGAAATCTGACATATATGTCCCTCCACTGAAAGTCACCAAAAATGTTCACGTTTCATGTTCACAGACACACACATCACAAAAATAATCCATATGAATAGAGCAGTTTTTTCCAAGTCCTCTGAAGAAACACAATCACTCTGTATGACTTAACGGTTTTAATTTAGACTTGTATTCATCCATCGAGACACACATATATATCTGGGGCCTGTATCATGAAGCCGGTTTAGCTGGCTAGCCAGGTAAATTTCAGTTTAGTTTGCGCTAACTCTGGGTTTTAGGCACCATGAAAGTGGTTTGGCTTTTAGCCGTGTTCATCGTCAAAGTAACTTATACTCCATGGCTAACCTGCTTCGGGGCAGGTTATGTTCTGGTTTAGAAATCTCAAAACCGAAATTTTGCCAATCATCTTCAAGCAAAGTAACACATCTCTGACACAATAAAGCCACTCCCCCAGTTTCTCTTGCTCCAAATTAAAGGGTACTACATAGTTAAACATTTTTTAAAATAAAATCATCTGGCTTTTAGTGATGATTATTTATTATAATTATTTTATATGATTTATATAATGATTGTACCCTTAAACATGGGCCATTTTAGTTTAATAATTGTTATTAAGCTTTTATTTTAAATTAATATAAATACAGATAATATGCAGTATAAATACGTTTTAGAATCTAAAGCTTTAAACATGACTACATATGAGCTTATGTTTTGTATAATTTGACCTCTTTCCGGACAGCTCTTTTCATCTTGCTGTGTAAATGTGTTTTAAATTGTTCTTATTTTTCAATATTTTAATCTTTGGCAAAAATAAAATAAAAAAATAATATCAAAATAGTAAAATGAAACATTTCGATACCCCTTGAAAGGGTTTAATTTGAGCAGATGATTTTACCTTCACTGTCATCGTCAGAGTGCACTTCAACAGTAGAAAAAAAAAAAAAAAAAACATTCAACTCAGTATTCGCAATCTCAAACATATTCTCAAATTATACGTTTTCACCAACGTCTTCAAAGCAATATTTTGATCACTGGCAGCTTATTCACCACCATCTAATGCCAGTGACACTTATTTGTCATTGCATACAGTAGTTGCTTCAACCCTGTTCAAGTTTTGTTGATATTCTTTAGTTTTTTGCCTGCAGTAATTATGAGTGAAACTTCACTTCATCATTGTATCAAATATTGAATTGCACTTATTGAGTCATCAGTTATTTAAAAACTCGGATCACTGTAGTGATAGGCTACACTTTTTACAAACAAACAAATAAATAAAAATAATTAGAAAACAGACATTATTTTATACTTTTATTTTTTTTTTTATATGTTGTTACAAGAATACAAAAATACTAAGAAGGCTGATGTCTAACTTTAAAAAAAATTAATGGGGTGGGGGTTTGCCAATAAAGTCCCAATTACGTCGTGATGCAGTCCCTTCCGCAATAACGACCCGAGGTTTGCGTGTAAGCAGCAAGTATGTGACCCCCAGTGATAAAACTTCTGTTAGAATGAACAGGGCATATAGACAAATGAAAAGCAAATACAAAATAATTGTATAATTCATCTAACCTCAAAGATCCTGTAAATGGGCGACGAACGAGAGATGTGCGGATCCGTAATTGCAAGTTTTTATTCAAATACAGGTCAGAAACAAGATGGCACGGCAGTAACGAATACTCCAGACAGACTGATCATGCTCCCCGGCGAAAAATATCCAATAGTGTATGCAAACGGGTAATCTCCACAGACAAACCTAATTAAGCGAGGTGCAACAGAGTCCCAACACAGTGAAGAGAATTCCAGATGAGGTCAGAAGATCAGTCAACAGGCAACATGACGTGACTTAGACTTAGACTGGCAACTAGAACTCCACTCTTAAAAATAAAAGGTGCTTCACGATGCCATAGAAGAAACTTTTGTCTAAATGGTTCCATAAAGACCTTTAACATCTGAAGAACCTTTCTCTTTCACAAATGGTTCTTTGTGGCAAAAGAAGGTTCTTCAGATGATAAAAAGGTAATAAAGAGTGGTCTTTAAAAAAAAAAAAAAAAAAAAAAAAAAAAAAAAAATTCTTTACAGAACCTTTGACTGGATGGTTCTTTGTGGAACCAAAAATGTTCTTCTATGGCATCGCTTGAAGAACCTTTTGAAGCCTTTATCACCTTTATTTTTAAGAGTGTGCACTGGCTCCGTGGATTAGCTACAATAGGTGAGCGATAGCGCTAAACAGACTCGGCCGTGTGATAAGGATCGGAGAGGGTTTCTATAGTGTGTGGTGTGTGATTGACTGCAGTGAAGTCCAATCAGTGCATGTAACATGGGAAATGTAGTCCAGGGTGACGTGTAACAGTCTGTGTAGTGAAAGAGTCATTATGATGGATGAGTGACCTCTGGTGGTGATCGGATGGAAGGCCATGGACCGGATTCGTGACAGATCCTTTAAAAATGAACAGATTTGTATAATCAGATTTTATCCTGTAATATCACAACACACTCTCATAGAGAAACGTCAGTTCAGTACCATATTTAGTGGGAATGCTATAGGATTACACACGGTGTTCTTCAAGCTCAACTAAAGTAAAGAGTTCAGCTTGCCAAGAGGGAGCAAACCCAACACCACCAGTGTAAATAATACAGTTAATAGTACATCAATTCACTGCAAAGCAGTATTTCACATGATTTATTCATGCCCACGTGCATGCTGGGAAGAGCCTCTAGAAATGCACAATATAGGAAGGGAATCTTTACAACATAAATGTTTAGTTATTGTTATTATACAGTTCATCGTGTCGGTGTAGATTAGACTGTGTAAAATGAGCAAATACTGTCTCATAAAAAAACAAGGAAAGGTAATTAATATTCACAATGAACTTCATGGAAAACTTATTTAGTAAGGACAAATAGGGGGACAGTTATTTAAATTATATATGTATGTCCTCACATTTTTTATATATTTACAATTAGTAAATATATAGTTTAAACTTAATAAATATGTCACTACAAAAGAGGGCTAATCCAAGGCTATTTTTAGGGTCAGAGTTAAAATTATACCATAATTTATGTACACTTATTTAAAACCTGGAGTAGATTCCATTATTCGCTGTCACAGCACGAGAAGGGAACTCAATATAGTGTGGTGTACGTACATCCCCAGGCAGCATTAAACGATCCAGTTTTTTTTTACCTTCAGTCGTCAGGGCGGAGCGGAGCATCGCAAATTATTAAGGGGAGGGAAGCCCGCCGGAGACACATGGCACAAGGCTTTGTTGGAATTGATCATGAAACTTCTAAATGCCTTCAAGGCAGAAGAAGGGAAAGGATGATGAGTAGGAGGAAAAAGCAAAACGTTTTACAGTGGATCTGACCTGCTAACTTCATAGAAAAAAAATGCAAACGTAGTTATGAAGTGTTAGAGATTAAAAGTTGTTGTTATATTAGTATATTTAGGGAAATAAAAACATAGCTATGAAAAACTGTTAGCGAGGAAAAAGAGTCTGCCACAGGTGTGAAATGAATGAATGAATGAATGGAAAGTTCTTTATTTTCTAAAAATGCAGTCATTAGTGCACATAGTTGAAGACAAATTGTTTTATATGTTCCCTCATATACATTGCACAATGGCAACTTGTAAATGTGCATGCAATTATGCCATTAACACCAAAAGCAATGCAACATAAGAGAGACATAACTGCTGATGATCATAAATCTAGCCAGATTATCTAATTTCATGGGTTAATATTAATAATTTCACATGGCTGCACTTTCCATTAACATTAATGACCTCACGATGTGAGATGCTAACCATAATTAGTGGCTATTCAGACAATTCCACACAATGCTAACCTTCAGCTAATGGACGACATGAAGAATAAACAAAGCTTAAAATCACTCATGAGTTGTACTTGAGGAGGACTAAAGCACTCTAGACGCAGTTAATGAATGGTTATCTCTTAAACTTTACACATATGAGAATAAATTACTGAATATACTGAATATACGACATAGATGTAAACACTGCGGATTGTGTGGTGTGATGGTCACGTTTCATGTCAAATAACAAAATAAATGCAAATTTTGGATTCAAAACATATGTAGTGGTTAGATCAAGTTTGTAAAAAATAGATAATAAATAAATGAATATATACAGTAAATGAATGAATAAATCACTAAATAAATAATGTGCATTTTTATTTAAATTTGTTTTGCTGTGAAGTACAACAAATTAAATCAGACCCACTAAAGAAATCTGATTCTTGCAGCCTGAACAAAGTCTTTGAGACCAATGCATTTGTATAATTTTCCACGACAGGTGTTTTTAATTACAGAATTTATGTATTTATTTGTTTATTTAGATTCAGGCTGCCAGTTTTAAAGAATGATTCACTCACAATCAATTCCACAATTAATTTGTTCACTCACATGATTAATTCACAAACTATATAAATTATATCCAGCCAGTAAGACTTAAAAACTACAGAAAATTCCATGGCTTTTAATATTTTTCCAATTTCCAATTTAACATTTATTTAACAATAATGCATTTGGTTGTCTGTGATCATGGGAATCCTGCTATATGCTTTACTGTAAGTCAACACTGCCGTTTTCTGGCAAGAACAGTAGCCTTTATCTACTAATAAACCAACCATTTAGTGCAGCATTAATGATCAAATTTGAATATGTCAATCAAGCAGACTTGACAACTTAATGCAATTTCTATATATAAATGAAGTTTGCCGGGTTAATGAGGTTCTGTAGTTTTTAATGGCAAGCATTCAAACAGACACAATACATAGCTTTACTTTTACCTCGATTGATCATATTTTTCAAATTCGCACTGGTGAACAGCCATGTAAGAAATCTTTCTTTTTAAGTCCATTAATATTTTCTTTCCCTCAACTTCATTTCTTCAGCACACACAATCGTTTGGTTTTTAATTTATACAATATGTCTTCATTATTTAACACCCACAAAGACACTCTCGCTCTTTATATTCTCTCAATCTTAAGTTTCAAAAACAACAGCTATGATTTCAAATTTAATACTGCAATCATGTATTGCCCATATGCAACCACATACATAATTAGTTTGACTCTGAAAAATCTAAGTGAATTTACTTTCAAACAGAGGTCAAAGTAAAGGCAGAATGCTTCACATACTGAATGTGGGTAGAAGAATAACTATGAGCATTACACAACTCTAACATGAGACTTAAAACTATTTATCATCATTATCGTTAACAATGTCCTGACTTTATGATGCTGGACAAACATAAATCGTTGAGATGAAAAATAATTTGCACAAAACGTTAATTTGAAGAAGTTATTATTATTATTATTATTATTATTATTAATTAATTCACTTAACTCAGCATTGCACATGAATGTGCCTCCTAACTATTTTTTGACTTTCGACTTTGGGGGCCCTTGGCCCCTTATCCTACACCGGCACAATGGGCACGGCGTAAAGTGTTTTGAGTGTCAGCAGACCACAGTTCTCATTTTACCGTCCTGCAGCGTGTTGTTTAAATAGCAAAGCATTGTGCGCCCATGGGCGTGCTGGTTTAAAAAAGAGGTGTGTTCAGGCGCATTCGTTGCTATTTTGAGGAACTGAAAATTGACTGCGCCATAGACCAACTCAAACCTGGTCTAAAAGTCTGGCGCAAATTTTTCTTGTCATGTAAAACGAGAGCGTTAGTAAATAAACAACGACATGCACTTGGCTTATTACACAAAAGGACGTGCAGCAGCCCACAACATTTTTAAAAAGTAAAAATTACATTCGCCAGTAAATAGCAAAACTGCCAGGCGCGATGCGCAAAGGCTTTACACTAGAACCACCAGGGTCGCTGTATTCCTTAAAACCGCCAGTGGTAAATTTTACCCAAGCACATGACAGCTGTTCTGAATGGCTAAAGAAAAATATTATTTCACTGTATTATGTTTACAGTCTTCACAAGAGAGTATAGGGTCATTGAAATGATTATGTCTCGTCATCAACTTATAATTTGTCCGTTGTTTTAGTTCAAACTTTTTTTAGGCAGGCTACACTAGTCACTTTCATAACGGTAAAATATTAAGCTAAACAAGCCTGACACTGACAAACGAGGGGAGGAAGGAAGTAAAACATATTAGTTGTGTACCAGCGAGTATAATACAAATTGTCAGTACATTCAAGATATATCTAACCTATGCTATTTAAATTACTAATATAGCCTATAGACAATAATGAGCAATTATAATTCACCACAATGCATAGGCAATTCACGCTCACAGCTTCACCTAATTAATTATTAATTTTAGTTATATAATTTATCATTTGAATTATACAAGAAGAACACCAATAAACTTCGGGTAATTAAGGTTTTATTCATTAGCCTACTTCGATCGGATGTTTTTTCTTCAGGAAACAGGCAGTCTAGAATAAATAGCAACACAGAAGCGAACAATAAATGATAGAAATGGCAAAACAAAAATTTAATAATCCAAATTTTGAACAATTATGAGTAACATTAGGATAAAACGTCTAAATATGATATATTGATCGCCATCAGATGCTGAGCCGACAGGACACTTTACTTATCTCCCCACCATCAGACTCTCCATCACTCACGGCATTTAGTGCTACTAACACCTCTTCAGCATTCATAAATCGCCTAATTTGACTTATTTTGTCTTTATTTATGAAACTGATAACCGCTAATTCAGTGAGTGAAAGGTGTTGCCTAGCAATGTACTATGTTAAAACATAAGCAGCATGTAAATGACAGCGCAAATTTACAGACATTATATAGCGGGTAAATCTGACCTGTGCAGGCGCTTATAGGTATAAATACCCCATTTTTTGATCTGATTTTATCTAAACAATTTTTAACAACAGGGGGTTGTAAATCACACAGTTTTAGTGAAAGTTAGTGACTGGGAGACTTGAATGTTTTATTAAAAATATTTTATGTACGTTTTAAAAACAGCCACGGGTAAAATTTACCCGGTGGTGGTTCTTGTCACGGATCCGGTCCATGCACTTCCGTTAGCTCACCACCAGAGATCACCCGCTCACTACTATGGACTCTTGCACCACACTACTGTTGCACTTCCCCTGGACTAGAGTTCCCATCATCCATTGCACTGATTACACACACACAGCTGAATGCACTGATTACACACACACAGCTGAATCCAATCAGACATGCTACATAAGCCATGGACATCCGCTCTCTCACTGCTGAGTATTGTAAGCACATATCGCTATCCTAGTCGATAGCTACTTTGCAGAGCCCGTTCCTAGTTTTAGTTCTAGTTGTCTAGTCTTGTCTAGTTTCCTGTTTCCCTGTTTCCTGATTTTCGTTTGTCCTGGATTATCCCTCTCGTCTCACCCTGTTCGAATATTGTTTGCCCCTCGCTGGACCATATAGCCTGTGTTTCGTATTAACTCTTTGGAATACCGTTTGGACATTGTTCGCCAGAGATCGACCACGCCCGCTCACTGGACTACTCCTGTGTCTTGCCCTCAATATGCCTGTTTGCCATTATCTGACCCTTGCTCGTTTTGACTTTGTTCTAGAAATAAAGCTTTGCATATGGATCCGCATGCCTCTCGTCTCGTCAGTTCCGTAACAGTTCTAGTGTAAAGGCGACGGGAGAGGAGACTCTGATTGGTTCAGAGTCTCATCTTCCATTCCCTTTAACAGTAGATCCGCCAGAGTTCGCTGTATACCTAGAAGCGCCAGCGGGTAAATTTCACCCACGTACATGACAACTTAATTTACATGGCTAAAGAACATATTATGCCACTGTCTTCACAAAGAAGTGTCTAAAATCATGAAATGATTATGTCTAGTCATCAACTATATTTTTATTCCTGTTGTTTTATGTTCAATACTTTTTTTTTTACGAGCTAAAAAATAGCCTATAGACCATAATAAACAAATAATAAATCACCACGCATAGGATGATGCGATGACAAATTCAAGCGCACGGCTTCACCTAAATATTTATTAATTTATTTAGTTATATGATTTATAATTTGAAAAAGAGAACAACACCATTAAACTTTGGGTATTCAAAAAATGGTTTTATTTATTACATCATACTTTGGATTTTGTTTTTCTTCAGGAAACGGCCAGACTAATAGCAACACAGTAGCGAACAATAAACAATATGGCAAGACAAAAATTAAATAATAAAACCAAAGTTTGACCAATTATGAGTAACATTAGGCTAAAACATAAATATGATATATTGATCGCTGTCAGATGAGCCGTCAGATGCTGAGCCAACCCAGGACAAATAAATTACCATCAGACTCTCCATCACTCATAGCATTTAGTGTTTCTAATACCTACCTTCCTTAAATTGCCTTTTTTTAGTCAATTTGACTTTATTTATGAAACTGATAACCGCTAAATCAGTGAGTGAAAGGCGTTGCCTAGAAGTGTACAATGTTAAAACATAAGTGGCAAGAAAATGATATATAAGCAATATAAGCGATAATACATGCATTATATATACAAATGGGCGCAAATGCATTTTCTATTTAAACAACGTGGCGCAGGACGTGAAAATGACAACTAGCCAAAAAAAACTTGACGTGCGCTTGCACTGCATTGCGCCGGGTGTATGATAGGTCCACATAGTACTGGAAACAAATCACACAAAATCATATTTCCCAAGCTCTTTGAATACAAGATAAAAAAGAAAAGGAAAAAAAAAGACAAACAAAAAGCAAAGCAAACTAAACACAGAAAACACCCTGCGGTATTTAAAATGCTATTTTCTTGCTAAAATGCATTGTTGCAGTGTAGATGTTATAGCTGGAGCGATGACCTAAATTTTACACATATGGCGGTGATTGCCTTTTGATGCACTGTCTCCTAATGACTCGTTAGGCTGCCTAGCTTTGAGACAGAGCCCCGGTTTCACCCGAGGCACAGGCGCCTTGTCATCCTCACAGACACAAAAATACCTTCATCTGGGGAATTCTGGAATCAAGCAGGCAGAGGGCCAGTCGCATCTTAGTGTGTTACAACCCAAAGGATCTTGTGCGAGACCACGGGCTAAGTCCTGTTATGCCACGAGGAAAAACGAGGTCTTACGGAAGAAGCTGGAGGCCTGTGTTGAACTCTCATTAGAGTGAGGCAAAGCACGCCGAAGGCTGTATGTCACACAAAAGCTATTACATGGTAGTCATTTATATACTACGGGGCCGTTGAATGCTTGAATCTGATTGGCTGACGAACGTTCTGAGGTGTGCAATTATTTTCAGGGAAACGCACGGCGAACGTAGTTCCAGGCAGCTCTCTTGACCGCATTACAGTTCCATATTACTTTGCATAGTTAACTGTAATAAAGGAAATTAGCATACAGTACAGGAATTACTGCAATCACACGTGCTCGCACACGCACACTATGGTCACGCAGTTTGCACAAAAAGGTTTTTCCTGTGTTTTTTTTTCGATTTGATCAGTTAGCCTATATAGTGTAGCAACTTAAAGGCTACACATGACATTTCTCACTAGCGAGGTAATAACAGCGCTGTTTAGAGACGCTGCTGCAGAACACTGTTGAGGGACGCACAGAGGTAGCCTAATTCACACAAGCTCTCTCTCTCTCTCTCTTTCTTTCTCTTTCTCTGTGTGTCTCTGTCTCTCTCGCTCTCTTTCTAATAACTTCATTAATAACTGCATTAGAATGCTGTCAACGACTCAAGCCTCCATTACCAGCTTTAAAATTAAGTTTCGGAGCTAGCAAAAGAGGCGTTTGATGAGATGCAGAAGAAATAATCCTACTCACAATAGTGATTTAAGTACAAAAACCGGATGAATCCCTTTAAATATATAATCTGATCGATGTCTTGAGGTGTGGTAACCGTAGTATAAGCGGAATAATTGACTCCGGGCCGTTGAATTATTAGAAAAACATTGCATTATTTTTCTAATAATTCAACGGCCCGTCGTCAATTATTCCTTACATATATGATATATAATGAAGAATACATGTGAAAGATGCATGGTGTATGCCTCGAGCGTATAACAAGGTGGGAGTAAAGGCAATGGTTGTGGAAAATTGCTGAGATGAGATCTGTAACAATGTTGCTGAGATGAGATCTGTAACAATGTGATAGTGTTTCTAGGGGTTATTAACCTATTGTGTTCAAACTGTTGTCACTCTAATCTTACACATACTATTGTTGTTGTGTCACATAATGTAGTTTTAAGAGTTTTAGAATGTAGTTGTTTAGAAATTGGCTTCAAGTTTTCGGAAGCTCCAGAGCATCAGTGGCGCAGCACGAACCCGCTGAGAGCAGCCTTACCTCGGCCAGTTCTTCTGGAATTTGCCGCTTGTTCTGATGTCTCTATAGTGGTTAAACATTAGATATAATTTGTTTTGGGTACATCTAATGGGCAGTCTTTAGTCTCATTAATCTATAATTTGTCCCAGAGCAAATAGTTTTGGCTGAGGGTAAAGTCTCATAGTGTTACATTTTATATAACTTTAATGTTGTATATCAGAGAATGCCTTTGTACTCTTGACTGAATTCTTCCTAGAAAATGATTATGGATGGTCTGTTGTGTATTAAATATTATTATTCAAAAAATGATAGTAGTATTTAATAATAGTATTTGGTATTGATAAATGGTGTGTGTGTGTTTGTGATGGTGATTTTAGTGACATTGTTACATCATTAGATTGCGACAAGACATTGATTTTATGAGTGAGTCTGCAGTAAAGACTTTTATATTGAAAGAGACTGAAGGCTGGGACACACCAAGCTGACGGTTGGCTGTCGGCGAGCATCTGTCGGGTTAATTTTTTTTGGTGTGTTCCACACGTTGGCTATCGTGAAGCTCAAATTGGTGGCAGTTTTCCCGATTCAACACGCTGAATCTACATTGGGGCCATCGGTGAGAGTGAGAACTCTGATTAGATGTTCAGTTTAACAAACCAATCAGTTCATGAGCGTAAGTAATAAAAATTAGTCAAGATGACACAAACAGAAGGCTGTGCTAATTTTACGTTATCTTACCCAAACATTACAATATGGAGATATTTTCATAACATCATGAGCCACTTAAAATTAAGTTATTTATCAACATAACTGATATTCAAGTGCTGCTTTGTTTCCATCTCATATATACTTGTTTCGGTTTATCCTTTTGAATGATGAATATACACTATTGATGCCTACTGATATAGACAGAACGCATGTGCTAGTTTGCAGTCGTCTCTAGCAGGGGTGTCCAAACTCGGTCCAAGAGGGCCACCATCCTGCAAAGTTTAGCTCCAACTTGCCTCAACATACCTGTCTGGATGTTTTTAGTATGCCCAGTAAGACTTTGATTAGCTAGAGCTAAACTCTGCCGGACAGAATTGGCCCTCCAGGAACGAGTTTGGACACCCTTGGTCTATATACAGTAAAATAGACAGTGTTAATTAAGCAGTGTTACTCTCCATTTACTCTTAAGGAGTTAACTTAACAACAAATAGTGAAAAATGTCCCCTAGTGTTGGTGAAAATGATCAGAGTTGAATTCTGCATTGTTAACTTTACTCTGTTAAGCTCCGCCCCTCAAGCCAACCCCGAAGACCAGAGCAAAAGTTCTCTCGTCGCCATTTTCTTTTGTCTTGCGCCAAAAGGTAAGCTCTTTTAATTAATTTATTGAAACATAAATTTAATATTTGATGTTAATAATTGTGCTACTATTAATGCATAAGTTGTAATTTGGTTTTAACTTTGTGTAATTTGAGAAATGTGCTTTTTTCTCAATGTGGTAATGATAAAGTTTAAATTATGTCAGTAATCTTACTCAATTTGATTTTCAGCTGTATTTAGCTTTGGTATATCCGCTTAATTTGTTTTTTAAACGTGTAATTATGTAACGTCACAATGGGGCATAAGCTGACACATTTTTATAGAAATTATATGATGTTATGTAAACCGTTGGAATGTTATATAAACTCTATATTTGCTACTGTTCAGCTCAAGAAAGACTAAATGTGTCCAATGGCATTAATTAGTCAAATTAATTAGACAAATTACTTGAACGCCGCCATTGCATATTTATTGAAGCCACGTAGATGGCCCTGTGGGATTAGCGTTAACTTGGCTCAACGCTGCGCGAAGAAGAAAATGGGGAAGATGGAACATCTCATTTAAAAACAGCCACGTCTTTGTTTTCGTTATTTTAACCTTATGCAGTGATCAAGGTACCACAAACAACTATTTTACGTTATTGCTGTTAGACATACACAGTTAGTTGGCTTGATCAGAGCGGTACATGTAAGTGCTGGTACAAGTAACGCATTTTAAAATGTTGTCTGTTTATTAGGAGTGACTGTTATTGGCATGTCATAGCACAGAACTAACATATTATCTTTCTCTTTTTTTTAAGTAACAAGCTTTGCAGTACATCACCACCAAGGAAGGTGAATGAAAACTATGCCAGAGGAATTGTGCCTTTGTTCCCGTACCTCAGTGTCCCCTTCTTCAAAAATGGCTATGTAAGTATCGCACTGTTTTAATGCATTGTTGACAACTTTGAAATATCTTGATCACGTGCCCATAATACAGGTGATGTATTCTTCTCTTGGATTTTAAAACACTTTTTCTTCTCCTTTTTCTGTATTTTTGTCTTTGTATGAAGCATTACTTTGGTAAGAGTGCCACCGGATACTTGCTATGGAGAATCAAAACTATACAGAGAGGCATTTCTAACGAGGAACATAATTTGAAGGTACAAAATGAAAAGAGATATCTCATTGTGCCACTTTTCACAGCAGTTTTGTAGCTACTGAGTTGCATTAACTGTGACTAAGGATTAACTTCATATAGCATTCTTTAAGCAGTGTTTATGATCTTAAAATGTTTGTTGTTTGTGTCTTGTCAAGGCCAGAAGAGACCAAGAAAGGTGTCTACGTCTTAAGTAGGGATCTTCTAGAAGGTTTGTTTTTATTTATTTTTTTGTAGTAATTTTTTTTTTTTATTTAACATATCAGTGATAGTCCTCTGCGATTTTCTTTTCTTTTTTTTTTCCAGAGTGGAACAAGCATTGAGGAGTATCTTCAAGGCATGGCTGGAAGTGCTCAGCCCTGTCTCCTGGATTTGGGAAGAATTATTCAGTTCACCAGTACTTCAGTTTTGATCAGCGTGCCATTCCATGCAAGTCAGTCTCTTCGCTTGATGCCTTTGACAAACTGTTTAATGGGGTTAATTCACCCAAAAAATGAAAATTCTGTCATCATTTATCCACCTTCAAACTGTAAGACTTTCGGTCATCTTCAAAACACCAATGAAGATATGTTAATGAAATCTGAGATATTTCTGTCCCTACACTGACAGTCCACGCAACTAGCACATTCAAGGCTCAGAAAGGTAGTAATGACATTCATTAAAGTAACCCATGTGACTCCACTGGTTTAACCTCAATTGTATGCATGCATTCACACAACGTCTGCTTTCATTTCAACAAAACATTAATCCGTCGTCGTGCTCTCGTGTATGCTTGTCAGAGTTTTTTTTTTTTCCTTTGCACAAACAAAGCACTCGTGTTGCTTAATAAAATTGAAGTAAAATCACCAGTCACACGGGGTAATTTAATGTTGTCTTGAACACCCTTCGGGGCCTTGAATGTTGTAGTTGTATAGGCTGTCAATGAAAGGATAAAAGTCTGCCAGATGTCATTAAAAATATCTTCATTTGTGTTCCGAAAATGAACAAAAGTTAGATGGTTTGTGGTTGAAATGACATAAGGGTGAGTATTTAACGAGAATTCTATTTTTTGGTGAACAAACTTCTTAAGGCACACTTTGTTTGACAGCGCTGTCATCATAATTCTCCTTTAACATAACCAGTCCATCTCCCTCTCATAATATTCAACTCTACATAATACAGTAAGCTTTCAATACAGTAATACAATAAGCTTTCAATGAAGCAAAATTGAACTTTACATGGCCATTCGCTCCAACGTTACCCTATAAATGTTAAACAGATAAATGTGTGCTATTAGGTGCATATCCAAGTGTTTGTGTGGAGTGTTGAAGCTGTTAGCCTGATTATAGGACATAGAGGCACCAGCACGATTGCTGGAATTGTTTTTCTTGATAATGGTGGAAATAGCTTAAAACACACCATTTTTGCTCATAGAGATAAGGGTAATAAATCATTTGAAATGGCAACGAGTCTTTTGTAAAATAAAGAAAAAAAATAAAAATAAATAAGAAGTGCTTTCTGCTGTTCATACCATGAACTGGAGCGTGTCACAGAAATGAACCGAAGCTCAGCGTAAAGGCTACTTGCCTCAGGCATGAGTCATATATCTAGAGAAAGCTTGAAAATGCCTATTTTTTATGAACTAATTCAATTAAAAAAACAAATGCTCTCTGATTATGTAATCCATATGTAAGGTACTTTTTTTTCTCTGTGAACATGGCGAATAAGCATTGCTAACTTCATCTTTGCAGTTGATACTGACTTAGGAAGCGCTAGTTTATTATTAAAATATATATTTCATATCACTGTTTTTCCAGACACAATCAGTCATTACTATAGCTTATATATTTATCCATAATTTATTTATTTATCCATAAAATTAATATAAATAAGCTGACTAGATAAATAATTCATCGTTATAAAACATATATAAACATCATTATGCTAAATTATTTGAAATCATAAGTATTCCAGAGAGTAATAAATGTCTACATTGATCAGTAAAGAACAACAGAGACACATGAAGTTGCAATAAAGAGCCATCACTAAGGAAACACTACAGGGTTTAATGATGCACCATTGAAACATCAAGATGAGTTGTACGAGTGTCAGAGGTCACAGTCAAAATGGGCAACCACATGACCTGAATATTGTTTTGCCTCCAAGATGACTCCAGTCTATAGTCAGTTGTATTGATGAGATACAAGATATGTTATCTAATATGACATCTATATGGTAATTTAATACAGTGACCGCACTAACCTTGACAACAGTCCAGCACGACTCTGAAAGTGATGCTTGCCTGAGCTAATTCCACACTATGTTGCTAGAGAGTTACACAGTGGCTAAAATCTATTGAGCACTTTTTTGGCATATTGGTATATGGATGTTCTGAGTCATTTCAGGGTGTTGCATAGTCACATAAGGCCCATCTGCCATTAATTTGGTTAAAATTGTAAGTTTGTACATAAATGTTTGAGAAAAGTTTAATACACATCACTTGTAATACCTGTAACACATTTAGTATTTGTAACACTTGTAATATTGTACATGTAATAAATGTAACACTTGTAATATGTGTAACATGCATAAGATTTGCAATACAATTGTAATTTGTGTAAAACGTACAATATTTGTAACACACGTAATATGTGTAACACATGTACTATCACATTCAATATTACACATCCTTGTACATAGTGTTCATTAGGGAGAAAATAAGATGTATCACCTTTTTTTTTCTTCTTAAAATTAACAAATGAGCTTAGATGTGATTACACAGTAATTGCATTGCCCAAAATTAATCATGCTGAGTCAAGCAACACCACAATAACGGCTGCCCTGTAATTTTGACTATAATACATACAATAAACTGAACAGAAAACAAACAGATGGAAAAAAGGATAACATTTTAATTTAAGATGTGCATATTCTGCAGATGCAAAATTATATCAGAGCTGAGCTTGTCATTGGACCAACTGAAGACAAACAGCTGCGACTATGCTGCTAGAAACAGGCTGATATGTAAATTGCCATTTTGGAAGAATAAAACATTGCCCTGGACTTCATTCTACATCTCTCTGCATGCTGACAACTGACAATTCGATAAAAGCACTTCTATTTTAATTTATTTATTTTTGAAATGCTATTGTCACTTGTCATGTGTCTTACCTAGTTAGCGATCAACTCTAGTTGTTTCTAAAAGCATTGACTCCTGATCTCTAATCATTAAAACAATAATTAGCATGCATCGTGTGACATTTCATAATACCCTTCAGCATGTAAATAATGCCCCTCCCAAAAAGTATGGGGTCGCAAACATTATTTTCCCACTGAAAATAATTTGTTATACCTTAATCGTTTGCACAGTTCAGTAAATGTGTGACATGATCATATCTCATGAATATGTTTATCCTATTATGCTTGTGACTAATTTTATTATTTGATGGTACTCTAAAATCACTTAATCATATATCCATTATGACAGAAGGGATGAACACAACACTTTTTACCTTACATAAGGATGTTTACGCAACAATATTCCCTAACAGTCATCTAATTACTGTAAAGGAGGAAATAGTATGATAGATTATTAAATATGATGAATAGAAATAGCAAGTCCCGCTAAGTACAGAGAACTGCAATGTCAAATAATTATAGCTTTATGTGCTGTTTTAAGTAAAAATGACCATGAGGTGAAAATATTTCAAAAATATTTGTGAAAATATTTCAATTTGAAAAAGTCACTCTGCTCTCCAAGGTGAAAAAAAAAATGTTGAACAGTGATTTATTTAAATAGAGGCTCATTATTATGGATGATTACAACATTAGAATTTGAAAATGAGGGAAGGCAAGTGGCGTCCTCTGCAAGGTTGAGATGAACCAACCAGGTGTGATACAATATGTGACGCGAATGATGATATGCATCCAAATACCTTCTTCAAACAGACAACCAATAATGGAGAGGCTAATTTGTATATTTTAGGAATTCATAGATATTTGTTTCTTATTACCGTCCATATCAATTTGTTTCATGTCCACACACACAATTTATTTCACAGTATGAGTTTATCTTTTCTGTTTGACACATTTTACTGCAAGCTGCACATAACTCAATGTAGAAAGGTGCCATATTGTTGCTAGGCAACAGCTCATAAAGGACCCAGAGATTATAAGCAATGTTTGCAGATTACAAATTAGCTTCCCTTTGTTGCCAGTGGCAATATGTAGCGCGTGGCCTGAGGAAGGTCAGCCAGTGTAATACAACACACACAAACACACACTTGCATTTGTGGTTTACGGGGACTCTCCATAGGCGTAATGGTTTTTATGCTGTGCAAACTGTATTTTCGATCACCCTAAACCTAAACCTACCCCTTACAGAAAACTACTGGAAATTTTTGAATTGCATAAAACACCGTTTTGTATGTTTTTTAAGCCTTTTGTTTCACGGGGACACAGGAAGTGTCCTCATAAAACACCTTCACATTGTAGTATCATGCATTATATATATTTTGTGCCTCATCCCATATATACCAGTACACCACACAGTTGTTTTTCCGTTTTGAAGGAAGTTTCATGGGTCATGGAAAAATTAAATGATAAGGGCCTCATGTATAAATGTTGCGTATGCACAAAATGGGCATAGAAATGTGTGTATCTGGATTTATAAAAAAAAACAGATGCTCTTGACTGAGCGTACACACTCTTTAAGTGGTTTGTGTGTTTTAGCGACACCAAATGGCCAAGCAATTAAGTGAACAGAATAATTAAAAACTCTCTTTTCATTTAGGCCGTTAAACACTTTTAAAGGGGTCATATGATGCTGCTAAAAAAGAATTTTTTTTGTGTATTTGGTGTAATGAAATAGGTTTTTTGAACCTTATAAACCGCATTAAAACATTATTTTCCACATACTGTACTTTGTTTCTCCTCTATGCCCCGCCTTTCTGGAACGCGTCGATTTTTTACAAAGCTCACCGGTCTGAAAAAACAAGGTGTGCTCTGATTGGCCAGCTAACAAGAGCGTTGTGACTGGCCGAATACCTCAAGTGTGTGAAGGAAATGTTACGCCCCTCACATACTGTTGATGCCCTGTTAGGCTGGAGCGATGATTCAAAAACATAAACCCATTATAAACGAGACATTCGTTGCATCCATTCGTTACATAATTATGGATTATAATGACTTAAACTGTCCTTTTACGCGTTGTGTTGCATCGCGCCACATAAAACCATGTCTGCATTTGTGAGCGGAGAAATGACAAACAACAAGCCCTAGCCTACTCTACACTGCCAAAAAAAACTCGCTTTAAATATATAAAATAAAAAAACTCTTTAAATATAAAAACGTACTTCTTTACAGTCTGTGAGTCAGAATAGCCGGTATTGTAGTCTAGTCTACCAGGATCAGGAACCGGTCCTCCATAAAATGTGCTGACCACACATCTGAATATTGGGTTGAAGTGTTCTGGAAACAGTGTTGTAAATAAATAAACTAACTACTATTTCTAGTCGTGCCATTTTGGAAGGCCAAAACAAAGTATTTTTGCTTTCACAACGAAACACACAGCTTCACACACGGTGGCCTTGAGTGAGCGGCGGCGGCCTAGAGTGAGTGGAGGCCGGGGGATAAAGTGAGGAATGGTCGGAGGGCTAGAGTGAGCAGAGGAGGCGGATTCGACGAAGGAGCGTCCGGAAGGACATGTGACAACCAATGTGACGACCCGGGCTGGGACTACGCTGGCCACGGTCGTTGATTGAAAGCCGATCCGGCACTCCACAGCACAAAGTTGTAGTATTTCCTCAGCAACCAGCAGGATCAGCTCAAGGCATGACGAAGCAGATAACGTCCTCTTTTGGAAGACCAAACAAAAAACAAAGTAGTTTCGCTTTCACAAAAAAACACAGCGCCTTCATGACATGGCAGCAGCGGCAACAACAATACTACAGCGAGAAATAAAAGTTACGCCTTCTTTCTTTGCTTGAACATTTGTGCGGCGTTATGCAAATCTTCCCAGATTTTAGTGACGTAGGTATGTGGGGGCGTGTAATGAGGTGTTTTAGGTAGGCGTGGTTGAATCTTAATTTTATAAAGAATATCTATTTGGATTTGAGACTTCAGTCTTTGCAAATTTACAGATCTTATTTATGCACCAAGAACTTGTAACACTACAAAGAGAAAAGAAAAATTTAAATCGCACCATATGACCCCTTTAAAATAGCATCAATCAACATGTAGTTAATTTAATCAATCAAAATATATTTAACATTCATCCAGGTGAAAATATGTTGTTAATTTTTTTACTAGAATGAATTGGCTATAAAAATGTGTGTGTGTCCAGTGTTTTAGGACATTGAGACAATGGATGTGCTAGCGCTGTTAGAAGACCTTGCCATGATACTATGCGGAGGGAGTGTGTTTTCAGGGATTGTGAGGATTGCTTGGCTCATGATGATGATTGACTTATGAGCCAATTTCGATTCCCGAGGGCCATCCTCTTGGAATTGTGTTCTGAATTACGGCCAATATTGGAGAGACCTTCACGAATAAATCACGCTCTACCTGTTCCTTTGCAAGTATTGACGACATTAAGCCACTTAATTTCAGCGGGAATCGACAGACCGATTGGGGATGTAACAGTCATAGAGATGGCACCCCAATAAATTCGTTTTCGTTGGGCAACAGGCCAACATCAAAACCCAATTTGCAGCGATCGCCGGTTTTCCAAATGTTATCGGTGCTGTATTGACCGCACTTTTGCAATAAAGGCACCATCTGAGAATGAATTTGCTTTTGTTAACCCTCCTTAGCACCAAAGTCGCAAATTGCGGACAACGTCAAACTTAATAAATAGACTGTAGTTCCTAATATGGTGAAATATCTCTTTTGTATTCCCTACCACTAGATGGCAGACTTGTAGTACTTCGATTCTAGACCAAAATGATGTCATCTTCCTATTCAAAGTGTTTGAGGAAAATAGCAGAGCAAGTGAGCTTTCGTCTCATTGATGCGGAAGCAGTTCAGTTCATAACGTGCGAGTAAATTGTGAGATTTGTGAAAGAAAATCGCCAAATGGCTAATAAAAGTTGTACTGTATGTAAAATGTTATTTGCTGATTCTGACTCTGAAGGGGAATATTTGCCTTTTGGAAATGACGATCGGTCGTCTAATAATCGCGTTTCTCCTGGTACATCTTTGCAGAGCAATAGTGCCGCCGTGCAATGCAAGAGTGTTCACGAAGCACAAACAAGCGATCATTTCAACCCTTTGCCCAACGGGGATGAGGGTGGCAGGGCAATATCTATTATTTCCTGAATATTACTGATGAAATGATCAAAGTAGGCTACTGTTCACATGCGTTCTACTACTATATAGTATAGTAATATAGTAACAATTTAGCACTTTATCCTGTTTTATTGTTGGTTTCCTATTTTCTGATAATTTGGAATGAGGATAAAAACACAAATGCAAATAAGTTCAAACATCAATTCAATATCTACTATTTCCTGAATATTACTGATGAACTGATCAAAAAGTAGGCTACTGTTCACATGCGTTTTACTACTATATAATATAGTAATATAGTAATAATTTAGTAATTTCTCCTATTTTATTGTTGGTTTCCTCTTTTCTGATCATTTGTAATGAGGATAAAAAGACAAAAAAAACAAATAGGTTCAAACATCAATTCAATATCTATTATTTCCTGAATATTAGACACCCCATTCAGGAGGCCCCGCACCTGATGAAATCATACTAGCAAATTTAGATGCGGAATAGACACCCACAATTAAACTGGCGGTCAGCCAACATTTTTCTATTTAAATTAGATCTCTATCTTTAAGCCCTGCAAGCTACAAGGCTTTTGAAATCTTGATTGTCAAAATCCAGCAATTTTTCCAAAAAAACCCTGGAGCCTAAAGGGTTTTAACGAAAATTTCTGGCAGGAATGTGCAATCATAGGTGATGAAACCTGTGTTAATTTTGACAGGCATTTTTGATTTAGTCTTATTCTTTATCTTGAGATGAAAATGCTTAATGGTCTTACTCACATTTTAGTCATTGGAGTCTTCAATAGTTTTAGTCGATGAAAAGTCATTGCATTTTTGTCAACTATTAGTCTTTACTTTTAGTCAAACTGCAGTTACCAACATTCATTTTGGTAGCTATTTTATATGTAGTCTTCAAACAAAAATAGACATTAATTCTTCTCTCTTTAGACCAAATCAATTAAGCTTAGGATACATTTGAATCAAGGATTGAACTTGGAAAAAAATTTGAATAAATTATGACAATTTTCATTTTTAGGTGAACTAACCCTTTAACAGTAGTGAAAGGAGAACTTAATAATAACAATTATTTATATATATATATATATAATTTATAATTTTTGAAAAAGAAGCAGAATAAGACAATTAGACAAATACGAAAGATATACAAATTAAACTCATTTTTCAGATAAAGTAGGTTTACTTAACATATTTATTTAACATCTTTTGTTGGTTAACATCAATGACAAGGAAAGGTACTTAATTAGGAATGCTGTCCCATTAAGACAGAAGGCATGCATGTAATACTGACACAAGTTCAGTTTAATTAATCCACCTGTTTACGTTCACTTAATCCATAAACGACTGCATTTATGTGAGATACTCTACACGATAAGACATTTGGACTGCTGTGTGTGTGTATATTTGAGCGCTGAGAACTGATCGCGCTCTGTATATGAGAACTGAAGAAGTGGACCGTGCGCGCGAGAGAGCACCTCTATCAGCGCAATTCCGCCTATCCTGCCTTCACTAACTTTAAATTAAATCGAGAACGAATTGTGACTCCCGGGAAAAACGGGATTATCCCCCCATACCCCTCAGTGTGAGGCAAGTTTCAGATTGCTTAGGTCGCTTTTTGGAGCCTATTCAGTCACTGGTGGCTGCCATACTGATATTAAAATATGCATACACCCCTTATCCGATGCAATCCAATGACAGGGACGCACATTTTGGAGGACAAGACAGTAGCCTATAGGATGTATTTTAAATGTCTGTTAGTCCTCAAATAACATTATAGTCCCTGTCATAAATTTCGTCATAGTTTTTATCATCATATATTAGTTTTAGCTTGTCAACGTCTCGTTTTAGTCACAGAAAAAATGTCCGTTAATGAATATATTTCGTTTTCGTCTCCGTTGACGAAATTAACACTGATGCACACTTGTTTCTGACAAATGTAGTTGATAAAGGGCCTGGGTCAACCAAAGATTCATACATTTTAACCAACCGTAAGGAACAGACTACAAACAAAATGTGTACCTCTCAGGAGATAGTGGTTACCCCCTCAGAACCTGGCTACTCACTCGACTAAACAGACCTCAGACTGCACAAGAACAGCGCTACAATGACTAATATTGTCGGTCAGTGGTCGAACGCACTATTGGTCTGTTGAAAGGATGGTGGAGGTGCTTGAATAGGTCTGGCGGCACCGTACTTTACAGCCCTACACAAGTGTGCCGTATTGTGATGGCTTGCACTGTTCTACACAACACCTCGCAAAGACATGGTTTACCTGTCCCACTGTACCCTAGTACTGACTACAGTGTTCTTGACCCTGGCCCTTCAAATGCAGTGTCGAATGCTAGGGCAATATAATAGGTGGAATGTAACAGGAAATGGCAAGTGAATTAATTTAATTTTAAAGTACTTTAAGTGAACCACTTATGTCTGATAATATGCTTTTTATTTATTTCAGTTCGGAGCAGACAGCATTGACCGCATGGACCATGTGCCACTGCGTCTGCATTAGTTCCTCCGTCAGTACGCTCCTTGATGGGCCAGTGCTTGGTGTTGGCGTGGAGGATGGTGATGTACAGTGACGATGGATAACAGGATGCCGTTTGTGGCTTTCTGGATGGCAGCGGTCATGGTGCAAAGGATGTACTTGATGGTGGTGGTGACACATAGGATGCCTTTGGTGGCACTCTGGATAGTGGTGGTGGCACAAAGGATGCACATTCCTCTTCCCCACTTGGACCACAATCCGGACTCTTAGGCATCCCATGATAATCCATTTCTATGAATAATTTTATTAAAAATGTTCAATTAATAATTGTTGCATTGTTTAAGCACTTTAATTTGTGATTTGCACCTGGAATTATGACATTTGTTAATGATACGTGGCTGCAGTAAAAACATCAAGTTCAGTTTCATTTATTAAGGAGATATCTATTTACCACTTTGTTGTTTTAAGTACATTTTCGTTTCCTCCAAGCAAAATGTGTTTTCTGTTTTTACTTTAAATTATCAATAAATTATTGTTAAAGTTATTTAGAATTGACTGTTTAAAGACTTGCAACTCAAATTCTATTGCATGTTTTATTTTAAAATTCTGATTTTATTTTTAAATAAAGCTTAATTAAAAAAAGAAAATAAATATTCTACAGTTAAAAAGTACATACCATATTTAACAACGCTAATCATTTCTGAATCACCCTTGAACTCTGAAAAAAACTCTTATTCCTGTCTCGTCTATGATCGCACTCACCCTCGCATCAAAGACCGAGAGGTCAGTGGTTTCTTGACCACCACCAGTCATACTAACGCTGCGTCCATATGCTGAGAGTTTTATTTATTTATTTATTTTTTACAGCAACCTTTAACTCTGAACTTTTTTTTCTTCTTTTTTTTCATTTCTGGGACCGTACGGGGCACCGAGGTAGCAGCATTAGCCGCTTCCCTTTCATGGGAACTTCGAACTGCGTCCTCTAGGGGTCGCTATGGGGAACGCCTCGTTGTGACCCGTGTCTGAAGCATACATTTAAAAAACACCAACAGCACGTTGGCCGGCGACAGCCATGACGTCACTACCGACGCAACTAGTACAAAATAGGCACCGGTAGCACACATCATTCACTTCTTCGTCTTCATTGACTGTTTTGTTTGAAGCGTGCGTCTCTGTGATAAGAGCGATCTCTATTCATATCATTATGGCGAGCACTAGCAAAGCGTTTAGAGGATGTGTGCATCTGTGTTGTCATTGTTTACATCTGATGACACACACGATATATGCGTTATTTGTTTGGGAGAAGAGCACGCACGCGAAGTCCTCGAGGGGCTCTGCTCTCGTTTGCATCTCTTTTCAAGGAAAGAGGGGCAGCCATCTGCTTCCTGCGATTCAGGACCCGCCGCTGCTGAGGTACGGAGGAGAATGAGCTCATGGGGATCACAGGGGATTTCGGCCGATGAGTTTGAAGAGGGGTTTTCCCTCTCGCGATCGTCGGCTGTGGACGAGAGTGAGCTGCTGGAGGATGATGTTATTTCATTAACATTGTCTGATCCAGGGGCAGGAATATGCTGCGTTCGGCCCAGCAAAGCAGAAAACCAAAAACAAAAAAAAGTCTGAGGAGGGCAAAGAAGCTGAGGCTGAGCCTTCCCAATCCTCCTGCCCCGCGTATGATGAGCTGTTTGAGGTTATGGATCGTGCCACGGCGAGGCTTTACTTGCCATGAAGCAGGCGAAGAAAGTGACGTCGCGACGTCAGGTGAGCCTTCCTTTTTTCCTGTTTTCCATACAGAGATTGAGAAGAAATGGAAGAGGCCGGTTTTTCCTCACGCATCCATCGATTCCAGCATACGAGTTATGCCAACATCGAGGCGATGTGCGAAAGCGGTTATGAGAAGATGCCCCTATAAAGAGATGCTGGCCAGCTATCTCTCTATGGGTGAGACGTCCTCTCTTAAGACTCTCTCCTTGACATCTCGCTCTAATGCCAGGGCATGCGCAGCAGCAGCAGGTCGGGCTGTCGCTTCATTGCACACGATGGTGATGCTCCAAGCAAATCAGGCTGACCTGCTGAAAGACCGGAATAAAGGTGAGGGCCTTTCTCCTGATCAGGTAGCTGAGCTGCACCGCACCACAGATCTTGCTCTCCGTGCCACTAAGCAGGGGGGAAAAATCTGCTAGTGGCAGGTACATGGCGGTTTTTTTTTAATGGTATTGACGGAGGGACCTACTTGGGTGTGAACCTAGAGATATCGGGAAAAAAGAGATGGGCTTTATTCGCGATTGCGCCGGTTTCGCCTTCCGTATTTTGGTACCCCGTTGTGAGACGGTGGTCGAGAAGTTCAGCGAGGCAAAGGCGCGCTCAGCAGCCTTCACGAAGGTCGAGGTCTGAGCCCGAACAACCCAGGGGTCCTGGGCCGTCTCGGTTTGAGGATCAGAGACTAGCTCAGAAGGCTAGTGTCGCGGCTCGAGCTCCTCCCCCGCCCGCGGGTAGGGTAGGAAGAATCGCGGGTCAAAGGAAGATAGGTAAAAGACCTAAGGGATGTGATCCAGACAGGGCGTCAACGCTTTTGTCCGGATCAGAGTGATACATCAGTATCCACTCATTTCCTTCGGGGGTATTACATCTGCCCTTATCTTCCCCTTCATAATTACCCTGTAACCACCATCTCTCCAACTGACCGAAGTGAGGTGGGAACTTCTTACATTACAGTCTCCTATGCTGGACCTAAGATGTTTGGTTGGTTCTATGGCTTCATAGTGACAACCTTACTGATGGTCCGGTCTAGAGGCTCCTTCGGACGGAACAATAAGTCAGTGTCGCTTCATACTTCTGGATTATGGGACCAGGTCACAGGCTTATGCGGGAGAATTCTTGTCATTAGGCCCCCGGCACGGCACTGCAAAAATTTATGGACGTCCGGGCTGGGTTTATGCTTTCAGGCTGCCCTGTTTGGTTTACTGTATCTAGGTCGCCCTGAGGGGCCTCCCAATCACCAGGATATCCCCTCTTTCTGAGGAATCGAGTGGCATTGCGAGAAATTCTTGTGTATGCTGTATCAGGCAGTGTAGTGCTCCCCTCACCTTAGTGGGTTGTATTTGAGCTTGCCTCTCCCGTTTGGCTCAGTACTTCTGGGTATCTGTGAGCAGATGCTTGGAAAGCTCTAAATGCATACTATGTTAAGTGCACAGGTTAAGCTTTGCACACTTTCTAAAAATCCACATAAGTGGTAGGTAAGTGTGCACGTTATGCTTTGCGCACTTTCTAAAATCAACATAAGTGGTAAGTGTGCACGTTATGCTTTGACCACTTTTCTAAAAATCCTGTATGAGTAAGGGGTACACGTTATTAACCTTGTCCCTTTCTCTGAGTTGGTTTAGACCCCGGTACTTTGGGCTCCACTCAACCAGTGTGTCTCTGTCGACACACTTTGGAAGCATCGCTCCCCTCACCATTGAGGGTTCTTGTGAGCATGGTGCTTTCTTTAGAGGGTTTTAAATCTCTCTGAGGAGTTGGATTCCTCGCTCCATGGGCTGTTCTCGTGGTAGTGTTGAGCAGTGCTCCCCTTTTATCAAAGGGTTACCTATGAGCACGATACCTACGCTAACCCAATTTTCAATCACTGATAAATTAACTAATTAATTATCAATGTACGACATCTCATGCTCCATATATGGATATTTCGGGAGAGAAGATAGAAGAGGAAAACTGAAAACACATGCACACAATAAAGATAACAATCTGTGAGTTATAAAGCCAACCTGCGCATTTTCTGGTTTCAATTTAGGATGAAATGTAAAGAAGGGGTTTATACATGAGGCCCAGGACAGTTTAAATTCTGATTTGGTCGGAAAAGCTATCAACCTAAAACTTAAAAAAGGAGCAAGTGATCTATTATTAGTATGATTTTTATTGTTATTGTATTGGGAGTGATTGTATTATAAATAATTATAAAAATAGGTCAAACTTTCAACCAAGTGACTAGAAAATCTGGCAAAGTAAACTAAATAATTAAATAACAATAAATTATTAAAATATAAACAATATACAAAGGATAAAGTACATTAAAATAAAGTACATACAAATTATGGGGAAAAAATCAATAAATAAGTACATAAAAGTTCAAAAATAAATTTAATTGAAAATAAATCCATACAAATTAAATATAAATATAAATTGAATTCAAATAAAATAGAAATTAACATGAAATACATTCAAAATAATAAATCAATAAAATGCTAATTAAAATGAATACAATTCAAATATAAATGCAATAAAAACATACATAATAAAAGTTAACTTAAATTAAAATAGGGAGCTGAAATACACAGACATAATACTACTTATAATTAAAATCATTACATCACATGCGTGCAAGAGTTCCATGCATATGCAGAGCTGTAGCAATATAATCGTTCATAAGCTGTCTACTGATGGAAATGCTGTTCCTATTTGTTTAAATGTTCTAAGAAACTCTGGACGATAACAGTGGTCTGTTTCGCAGTGACCCGAGGGAATAATCATTGGGTGCCGTATGAATGTAACTTTGCAAGAAATTAACATGAATTAGCATGTGTCTGCCTTTATGAAATTCCCTGTGCAATGCTGCTGGCACTAATATCTCAGTGGATTGGCATAAACCGAAAGGTATTACAAAGCTCTGCATTTAAATAAGGGCTTTAGATTTGGATCCAAAAAAAAAAACAGTCCAGTGCCCAAAATACATAAATATGAATAGTCTGCAGTTTGCTTTATGTATACAGTAGACACTACCCCAACTATAAACAAATCAAATACGCCAGCT
>JADLZN010010527.1:0-15568 GCA_018155175.1 Sinocyclocheilus anophthalmus
AATATAAAACTAAAAAACTTACTGTAGTAGAATTGCTACTTTTTTGTTAACTATTCCCCAGCACTGGCACTCATGTCAGTTGTTCAGACAAATAAAGTCTCTCCTTGGTTTTGATCCTATTATAATTACTTTCACGCTAGGGAAGCCGTGGATTGAGGCAAATTAGGCTCAGATTAAAATGCATGAGCCGATATTTCAGATCATGATTATTTATGAGAATTTGGGAAGGCACAAGTCATTTGACTTGCATATAGGTTTTCTTTTTTTGTTCTTGGGTGATTTCAGAAAGCATCTAAGAATGAATATTAAAAATATTATCCTCAGCTGCTGAGCTAAAGCCTCCAGTAATACGCCAAAGCTGAAAGAAACACTTCCAGTAATTCACACAAGGATTTTATATACGGTATTCTCTTTCTTTCTGTGTTTCTTTCACACATGTAGTACACGCAGGCTTCCAGCGATATGCCTCTAGATACCTGAAAGAGGATTTTGTCACACTAGCACAAATGCTGGCCTTTGAGAAAAAACAGGCTGGTTCGTCTCTGGCTCCGGGAAGACTATAATGACGCTGTCAGAAATTCCAGCTTCAAAGGAATGATTGGAAAAGATTCGGCTGGTTTTTGTCGAATATAACAGATTATGCTGAAATAACCTCTGAGCTTTGTTTTACTTTCTCTCAGCATGTTTCCAAGCACACTTCAACATCACACATATTGCTTATGACACACACACAGCTTCTATTTTGTCCCATATCTGCTCATAAATTTGCTGCTCGCAGAGCAGATGCCCACTCACACAATTTGTCCTCGCAGGCAGTTTCATTCTCAGTATTTCAGCACATTTTCTATTGATTATAAATGTTTATTTGCACCAGCTCATTAGAAGACATGCTTTGTGAGAACTTTTTTTTCCAGATGGCATTCTCCCGCTGGATTGATGAAGCACAACAATGAATAGTTCTCTAAATATAGATGATTTTCTAGCAAATAGGAGTTGCTTTTGTTGCGGCTCCATTGTGAGAGTTTAGCACAGAGGCAACTGGGAGATTTGGGTTCAGAATGGTGTAAGCCGGCTGAATGGTAATGAATCACAGTTTTACGTCAGGCAAGATTGCACTCAAGGCTTCCTTTAAGTGGGCTTAGAATTTTAGAATAAGAAGAGAAATGGGGGGGGGTGGGGGGGGGGGGGGAGAATAAAAGCCTCAAATCAGGCTCCACCAGAAACAGTTGCGTGCTGTCGCAATGACCTATTTAACTATTGCACTGTAATGACAAAGAAAGTCTTCCTGAGTGCTGTTTACGGAAGCACTAGAAACCTAGAAATATGTATGTGAATACAGCCAATGAGTGTTTATTTATTCATTTTGGAAAAGTACATATGCACTGCATGTTTCAGAGTGGTTTTAAATTTGATGATTTAACATTTGAAAATTGGAAGGAAATTAAGAAATCCAATAAGCCATAAAAGTATGTATTGTAATTTTAGTATTTTTTTTATTTTACAGTGAAATATTACAACAGTAATATTCCTTATTTTTGTTACAGTTTAAATGTAATAATTTTAATAACATTACAGTACTACTATTATTGTTTTGTTGCTATTATGATTATAATTGGCCAAATTGTTTGCAGCCCTACAAAAAAAGCACAGCAAATTTGGAGCTTTAAAAAATATAATAATAATTATTATCATTTTACAGTATCATTATAATAATTTTTCTTACTGTTGTTGTTATTATTACTATTGTGATTATAACTGGCCAAATTGTGCAGCCCTATACAAAAAAAGCAGAAAAGGAAGAGGTCAGCAAATTTGAGTTTTTTTTTCTATAACGTAATCACAGTATTAATAGAAAAAGCCGCAATTAGACCCGCCCCCCCGCTCCCGCCCCCCAAAATTGTGGGGCCCTAATATACACACCAAATAGCTTCAGTTTTAATAGAACCTAAGCAGTACATGTTAAATGTAGGTTTGTTGTGTGACTCAGTGCTGCTAGAGTTATTCACTGTCATTTCGGGTGCTTTGGATAATTATGCATATTAGCTGTGGTGAGCAATGACTGGAAATCTTTCAAGCCCCCCCAAAAAAGCGAGACTGTAAAAAACAGCTGAGGCAAATTTCCTTGCGGATTATATATTTGGACTGCAGGGCCTGAGGCTGCAGGGGCGGGTGCTTTGCATTTAGCAATGGTGTTTGTAATGGGCTCTGATTAATGCCGTCTAACCTCTGAAATGATGAGCAGCTGCGTTCTGTAGGAACTAAATGTTTTGCAAGCTGCTGACTTCGTAGTGAATCCAATTTTAATGGAAAGCAGATAATAATGACAAATAAAACCTGAAGCAGGTTTTTGGAAAAGAAACAAGAGCTGTGAGCCAAAGGATTGAGTAGTCCTTGAATCATTCTGACTGAAGAAAAACAACATTAAGAAACGATAAATGTGAAGGCGTGTATGTAATTTACCTTTTTACATTTTGATTTGGGTTTTGCATGGATCTCCCAATGCGTTTCACATGATTACAGCCGCTAGGAGATTTAAGGATCATAATTTTCATCATCTCTTTTCCCAGCAAGGGATTCAAGATTTTCTTCCAGTTCAAGCATCTCGTGTTAGTTTTAGTGTTCTCCATTGTATTATGCCACTACAGGACAAAGTAAGTGGGATTGTCCTGATTAAGGTTGAAATATTACAACAGTGTGACAATACTGAACTCTCAGTAACTGAATAATGTGAGCGGTGTTGGTGAAAATATGTTTAAATTGTAGTTTGACAAGCTAGTTAAAATTTAAATTTAAAGAAGCTCAAGTTACACTACAAGCTACTAACACAAAGTAGGTTATTGTTTCTACATCAAACTATACTAAATCTGCCTAAGAGAGAAAAAGCTACACTGTTTTGAAAGCAGTTGACCTATTGCCATAGTTTTATCAGTCTTATTGATACCATTTTAAAGTGCTCTCTTCACAGTCAGCCATCATTAAAGGAATAATTCACCCAAAAAAAAATTATTTGCTGAAGATATACACAGCTCAAGCACTGGGTCGTTTTGCAAGTGAAAACAGTCCAAAACGGTTCTAAACAAATATGTTGGTGATTTTTGATGTGAGAGGACAACAGGGGATTAACTTTTTTCACTGGAGGAAGCGTTACTATGGATTATGAACGGATATTTTGTCCAGAAGAGACGATTTAAGGTTAAAAAGTTATTTCTTTCAAACATGCAGCTGCTTGTCACTTCACAAGATGTTAATTGATGACTGGGTTGTTTTGCATGTGGCCATAAAGATCGAAAGTAAAAGAGAAGACCAATTATTATTATTAGTCACTAATCATGACTTGGGATCTCATCTCATTTTATGAAACGATTTGAATGCATTTTACATAATAGCACATGTATTATTCATTTCTCTGTATGGTCAGCTGTCATTAATGAGAATGCAAATTAACTGAGTGGGGCTGATAAGTGTTGACTGCAGCACAGTAATTATATATATATTGAAATGGCCTTATTATTAACGAGGTCTTATAAGTAAGACAAAACATATTTTCCGAATTTTTATAGATGTCACCATTTCTTTCTTTTTTTTGTGTGAACCTTTATATCTATTCTTTTATCAGTGAGTAGTGGAAGGCGAGCTTTAGATAGATTTTACATATCCAGTATAAAGTGCAGGGCTTAGGCAGATAGGCTTCCTATTTTCACAATGCTAGAATTGCCAAAGGCAAGCTCTGCAACAATCTCATCTTTTGAGATGTTTAAATCACTTGGAGATTCTAGATAAAACTGAATCGAGATATAAAATCAGAATGTGGAGATGTAAACGTTGTAATTTTGAGGGGGTAAAT
Source organism: Sinocyclocheilus anophthalmus (assembly GCA_018155175.1). Taxonomy (NCBI): domain Eukaryota; kingdom Metazoa; phylum Chordata; class Actinopteri; order Cypriniformes; family Cyprinidae; genus Sinocyclocheilus; species Sinocyclocheilus anophthalmus. The sequence continues at coordinate 3,845 of JADLZN010010527.1, forward strand.
CTGATTATGAGATATAAACGTCAGATTATGACAAACTAGATTCAGATTTTTTCTCAGAATTGCGAGAAACAAGTCACAAGTACCTTTTATTCAATGGTGGAAATGGGTTTTCACAGTTTTCTGCACCAGTAGTGATGCAAAAATGACACATCTTTGAGAGATTGTGTTCTGTCATTGTGCTTTAAAGAAAAATCAAGAACTACCTACTGATGGTCTTAGTGCTAAGATATTAAAAAAGAAACCGTTATTGTTAGGTCTGTCCATGTTGTATCTGAGACTAGAGCAAAAAAAATGGATTGTAGACTTCTGCCTCTAACTGCATTCATGATTTACAGTTTAGTTTTGAAGGCTAAGACTCATCACGCAGATACAGCAATCAGCGATGCATTTTTTATATGTTTCTAAGACAACATTTGGTGCTCTCAATCTATAGATCAACACATGCCAATGTGTTACTGTGAGGAACAGTCACTTTTTGAACCCAGATGAACGTTTTTAATTCTTTTGAGGTTTATATTCCTGTGATGCATTTAATTACCAACAGTCTTTTTGTAGTCTTAACCGGTATTTGCTGGAAATCTCCATATTAGACGTAATGTAATTTTCGTGAGATATTTCAGAGTTGAAGGTGAAGGTCAGTGAAGCTGAAAGTGATCGGTGGATTGTCTTTTCTACCTTCTTGTGTTCATTCTGTAAATATATTTTTTGTTTTTCATTTTTGTGCATGGTTTGCATGTCCTCAATAAAATAAAATAAAAGTTTAAAGAAAAATTGCAATTTTGTGACCATTTCACAATAATGCATTTGTAGTTTTATTGTTATTAAGATCTTCATGTCATTTTGATGTATATTTTTTATTTGTAAAAAAAAAAATTTGAATTTCCCTGACTTTCGAAATGAAGAAGAGAAGAAAATATATATAATCATGGCAGTTAGAATAATGAAATTGGAAATTATAATAAATATATTAAATATAAAAGTCCGCACCAGTATGTTGCACAAACCGGGAGCTTTTTATAGTTTGTTTTTGTTTTTTGTTTTTTTTTTTTTTTTTTTAATTAAAAAATTAACACAAGCCTGTATAGTATAAATAAATGTTAATACATTTCTCAATAACCAAAAATTACTTTTAAACCAATTTAAAATAATCAAAAACAATTGACGTTAATTATGGCAGACATTGCTTTGTAATATTTTTGATTTTTTTTTTTTTTTTTTTTTTTTTTTTTTTTTTGTTTTTTTTTTTTTTATAAATCATTTGGAAAATGATATAGGTAAATGCATTGCAGTATGTGAAACGTCTCCATTGTCATGATTATTGTGTGACCACAAGGGGTGGTCATGATCATTTATGTTAACATCTTTTAAAGTAATAATACAATTTAGTAGTAGTAGTATTTACTTTGACTACAGCAGTGCAATAGTTATTAAAAGCAAGCATTGTTTGCCAAAATGCTATGTTTTCTCCTAATAACAACCACAGGGTCAAAAAAAAAATTTTTTAATTTTTTTTTTATAAAAAAAAAATATTATATTAAATTCCAGAAGTACCTGTATGTTAGTATTGTGCATAGCATACGTAGTTTGGCCAATCTTTTGGGCCAAAGAAACCTTGACCGTCCCATTTAGCGATTGTGATGAATGATGTCATTACATTTCTTTAACTGAATTCAAAATCAAATAAGACACAGGCAAGTTAGAAAGCATGAAAGAATGCAACATAGTTTGAAAACATTGTTGCAAAATTATTCTACCCACTATTTTAAAAAAAAAGTAGACTCTTGTTAGTGTCTATTAAGTAATCAGCAGCTAATATGTCTGAAAGAATCTTGGTTACATACTATTAAAGCTTACGTTCTCCTGTGTTAGATTTCCAGATGGTAATTACTTTATGCTGTAATCTAAGGTTCCCTCTGTGCTGCTCTCGGTTTGCAAATTCATGATCACAGAAAAATTTAAACAGCGGGGGGTGTATTTTCTTCTGCGTGCTCTGGCGAGGGTATCGAGTGTCTGCTTCTCCAGAAACAGTTTCCTGGTCTGGGGGGTTATGGGCTGACAGCTGAAAGATTCATCGTGCTTTTAAATAATTCAACCCTCAGAGTTCACAAGCTTCAGCACAAAGACACCATCACAACAACATTAGATGCTCAAACTCACGTATATTGGGAGCTTCTTTTAAGAACTTTCTTGTCACCCACCCTTGTACTCATTAGTCATTTAAAAATATTCAGGATGCACTACCCCCTTCAAAAGTAAGGGTCAGTCCTTTTTTGGAAAGAAATGAAATACTTTTATTTATATATTCAGCAAGGATGCATACCTTGATCAAAAGTGACAGTAATAATGGCATTTATAATGTTACAACTGATTCCTATGTCATATAAATGCTTTAACTTTATATCCTGGAAAAAAGGTATCACGGTTTCCACAAAAACATGAAGCAGCACAACTGTTTTCACCCCCTTCTCCCTTCCTCCCCCCCTTCCCCCAATTCCCTTTCCCCCCCCCCCCCCCATCCCCTCCACCTCCCGCCCCCCCCAACACTGGTGATAAATGGCTTCTCTTGAAGCATCAAAATCATCATATTAGGAGGATTTCGACCGATAATTTACAACACTGGAGGTGACTAAAATATGATGTCTGAATTTCATTTTGATCACGATAAATGCCTATAAATTACCAAAAAAAAAAAATTATTTAAAAAATTGTAATAACCATTTTGGGCAAAATTACTGTTTTACTGTGTTTTTTGATCAAATAAATGCAGCCTTGAAAAGATTTAGACTTAGAGACTTCACAAAACATTTAAAAAATATATTTCCCAAATGTCAGAATAGTAGCCTACTTTAAGACAAAGTGACTTTCATATAATGAAAAATCACATTTTTAAAAATGGAACCAAACAACTATGTGCACACACTATAAACACAACCCCCCCCCCCCCCCCCAAAACACAATTTATAGAACTAATCTGAAAAACGCGCTAATATTTAAAAATATTATACAGTTTAAAATCATAACTCTTATCTATCTATCAGAAATCAATCTCTATATGCTGATTTACTGCTCAAGAAACATTTTAAGCACAATGTTAAAACTTTTTGCTGATAATATTTTTTGTGAAAACTTTTTCTTTTTTTCAGATTTCTTTGATAAGCTCAAAAGAAATAATTTCCAAACAAACATTACTGCGACTTTCGGATCATTTTTTTTAAATGCAAGCCTTGCGGAATAATAAACAACAATTGATGCTGTCTTAAAAAAGCGGTATTGTAGCCCTATGACTTGTTATAACGATATTCACCCAAAAATAAAATTGTTACCTGAAAAAAGAAATACGCTCTTGTCAACTGTCTGTTCCCCACTCTTGCAAACTATCTTCCTTTTGTGTTCAGGAGCATAGAATTTCTTACAGGTATAAATTCTGTCCGAATTGTCATTTTGGGTGAACCATCCCTTTAAGTCATTCTTGTACTACCTCAGTCCTTCCGGCTCAGAAAAGTGTCGATAATGAAATGTCTGTTGAGTTACTCCGTGTACACAGACACCTTCTCCGCTAAAATATGCAGAGGATGTCTTTTACATGTATTGGAGAAATACGGAAACACTTGTTCCGTAAACTTGTGCTTATACTTGTAGAGCAGAGAGTTGTCTCCGGCGTCCGAGAACATCACTCTGCCGGCCTCCCAGTCGAGCTGAACCCGAATCTTCTGAGGTTTCTTCTTGAGCGTCAGAGGAGCGCTGGTGGCCGACCGCGCGCGGTACTCTCCTCCGTACAGGCAGATGGTCCACATGCCGCGCTCGGGGCTCGGCGGGAACCACTCTTTACGCTGCACGCTTTCTTTCACCACCCCCAGCGCCCACTCGCTCACCTCCACGTCCCAGCTGTGCCGGCCGGAGCCCAAGCCCTCGGAGCCCAGGGCGCAGTCGTAGAAGCAGAAGCGCTCGGGGTTGTCCGGGACCTGCTGCTCTTCCTCCGTGTAGCGGATGGTGGTGAGGTCGTCGGACAGAGTGACGCAGATGTCTGCGGTGTTGGGGTCGAGGATCACGGGAGCTGAAGGTTTGACAGGTATTCCGAGTTTAGGCACTGGCAAGATCAGTTTTGAGGCAGTTGCAAGTGTGACCGAGCGTTCGTGCCGGGTTCGCCTAAACACTTAGGAATAAGAAAACAATAAAACGAGAGCGTCTGAACTCTTCTTTATTATCCGTCACACCACCGAGAGAACTCAAAAACACGCGACACTCTAGAGCAGAAAGTGCGCATGCCCAATGCCTATCTACGGCAAGATGCCCTCCCTACCTACGGATAATGCAACGGAATTACACACACACACACACATAACGAGCGCCCGTACCTCTAGAATTAGTGCAATATAACAATCAAATAAAGTCTGTTACATACGTCCCCCCCTCACAAAATAAACGTCCCCGTTTATGTGCCAAAATAACAGTCAGAAACAATTAACATCTGTGTACAATAAGACACTAAACAAAGTACAGAGCACATTCTTAACATGATGGCAACAAGCCAATGATTAGAACACAACATTCCCCCTATGTATATTTATCTTTTTTTTTTCAGGCTCAGCAATAGAACAAATTCTTACTAACCCTCTCCCATACACAGAGGCAGAGTTATTTCAATACAGAACAAAATCCTTTAAATGGCCAGGAGGTCTACGAACTCTCCCAGTCTTACTAACACTTAGCTCAGACTCCTTAACGGAACACTGCAAGTCAGACAAAGTACTCTGATCTTTCTGGGGAGAAACAAACTTCGCTCCACCAGAAACTTCAGACCTCAGGGAAATTGACTCAGGCTGCGAGTCCGGAACATCGGACAGAGTCTGGATTTGTGACAGGGAAGAAACAGGTAATGTGTATGGCCGCACCCGATTATAATGCACTACCTGTGCCCTCTCACCAGCGTCAAAAGGATTTACAATCCGATAAGTCAGTCCCAGTTCACCACATGAGTCCATGATTTGCACAATTTTATAAGGTCCCTTCCAATGTGGTGCCAGCTTCATGCGGCTCTCCATCGGGTTGTGGAGCCACACCATGGCACCAACATCATAAGGCCGGTGACGCAAGCCAACATCATGGTACAGTTTTTGACGGTCGTGAGCTGCCTCACTGTGCATCCGTGCACCGCTAAAGGCAGAGTTCAGTTTTGTCAGCAATGAGGAAACAAACTCAGCATGTGATACTGACATCTGAGAGTCAAGAGCACGAGTGGGTAACAGTACATCAGTGGGAACACGTGCTTCCCGACCGTGGGTCAAGAAGAAAGGCGTGAAACGAGTGCTGGAATGAATCGTTGTATTATAAGCAAATGCCACATGCTTAACATAATCATCCCATTCCCCACCATAAGTCAACAGTGTCTTAGCCAGTTGATCAATCAGAGTCCGATTAAAACGCTCAACCATGCCATCCGACTGAGGATGGTATGGCGTGGTGCGAGTCTTTTTAATGTTCAGAAAACGGCAGAGAGTCTGAACCACCTCCGCCTCAAACTGACGACCCTGGTCCGAATGCAAAGTTTCTGGAACGCCATGAAGTAGAACATAGTCCTCAAACGGACAATGTGCAACTGTCTGTGCTGACTGATTAGGCAAGGGATACAAATTGACAAATTTAGTGAAGTAGTCTTCGACAACCAGCACATACCGGTTACCTTTTGAAGTCGCAGGCAGCTCTAAGATGTCCATAGCCACTCTTTCAAATGGCCGCACTGACTGGGATCCACCCATCGGCGCACGGTGGGCTGGAACAGGACTGCGCCGTGTCTGACACGCCTTGCACTGCTCACACCATTCCTTGATGTCCCTGTACATGGAAGGCCAGTAACAAAATTGTCTTGCCTGTTCCCACACACGCTCTGAAGAGAAATGGGCAGAATCTGGGGCGCCATGCAATTGCAAAAGAATGTCAGAAAATAGTGCAGAGGGAACAACTATTTGGACTATAGGTTTACTTGTGAGGGGGCAGCAAACTGAGCGGCATAACAGTCCATCAATGATAGAAAGATGGTTGAATTCAGTCCAAAGCTTCCTTAAGCACCGAGAAGCTCCTTGTAATTTTCTCCTGGATGGTCTTTGGGCATGTGCCACCCAGCTCAAAGCAGTCTTAATGTCAGGGTCAGCATTCTGCATAGCTCTAATGTCTGACAAACTGTGAGACAACGCATTAATGGGAGACATGCTGTCTGAATTGTCAAGTGTGCTCTCCGCAGTCGCATCACCTGCAGAATCCTTGACTTCAGAGGAATGTGCAATGTCAATGCCTGTTTGATTAGAACTCACCACATTTCCTTGCAGCTCCCCTTTAACACTATCCTCCGACACGTTCGTGTCAGGTGTCTCAGGGCGGCGAGAAAGTGCGTCCGCGTTCTTGTGATGTTGTCCATCTTTGTGTACAATGACCCAATTCAACGGATCAAGCTCCAGGATCCATCTCGCTCTTCTCCCTGTTGGGTCATTATCAATGGACAGACGCCGGAGAGCTAAGAGTGGTCGATGGTCTGTGATGATGGTAAATGAGGCAAGTCCAATGTAGTGCTTGAATTCCCTTACTGCCCACACAATAGCCCACAACTCACGATCAAATGTGGACCAACGCTTCTGTGTGGAATTCAATGCCCGACTGGCATATGCCACCACATGTTCACGCCCATCTCTGTCCTGCGAGAGAACTGCACCGACAGCCAGGTTGGAGGCATCAGTGTAGATTTTAAAGGGCACACTGAAGTCAGGCAATATCACGACAGGCCCAGACGACAACACATTTTTCAGGTGGTTAAATGATTGGTCGCACGTAGCGTTCCACACAAAAGGCACATTTTTACCAAAGTGTTGGTTCAGTGGCGCAGCGAGTTTCGAAAAGTCCTTGACGAAATGTCTATAATAAGAACATAGTCCCACAAAGGCTCTCACCTCAGAAGGAGAACGGGGAACTGGCCAGTTCAAAACTTTCTCGTGTTCTTGGGGTCAGGCTGAAGACCCTTTCGAGAAACTACATGGCCCAGGAAGACTACATGATCTCTGGCAAGGTGGCATTTGCTTGGGTTCAGTCTCAACCCTGCGGATTGGATTCACGAAAACACCTTTTCGAGCCTTGACATGTGTTCCTCAAAGGTTTTATTGTAAATCAAAATATCATCGAGGTATACCATGCAGATGTGCCAAGGGAGCCCTCTGAGGACCAGCTCCATCAAACGTTGAAATGTAGCAGGGGCGTTGGAAAGGCCCATCGGCATAGATCGCCACTGATAGAGGCCCTGTCCTGTTGTAAAAGCCGTCTTTTCTCTGTCCTCCTCCGCAACTTCCACCTGCCAGTAACCATTGGAAAAGTCTAATGTGCTGAACCAGGCAGCACCTGCCAGTGCGTCCAGTGTGTCGTCCACTCGGGGCAGAGGATGAGAGTCTTTAATAGTCATACTGTTTAAACGTCTGTAATCCACACAAAAACGCCAGGTGCCACACTTCTTTCTCACCAAAACAACCGGTGATGCCCAGGGACTACCGCTCTCCTCGATCGCACCATCTGCAAGCAAATCAGCCACCTGTCTTTCTATTTCAGCATGTTTTTCCGGGGATGTACGAAGTGTACGCAGTTTGATGGGAGCCTCCTCACCAGTTCTTATGTAATGTTTCACTAGCTTACATTTGCCAACATTCTGTTTGGAGGAGCTAAAGATGTCATGGAATTCCAACAACAAGGCTGACAGTGCAGCTTTCTCCGAATCAGAAATAGGTGACTCGTCCAGCGATATAGGAGGCGCAGCTGCAGAAGAGGTCACTGCAGCTACATCAACTGGGGCATCAAAAAACTGAACATCAGAATCATCAACTGAGTATAACTCACCCAGGTGCATCCCTTGTTTCAATGAAATGTCATGTCCAGTAGGATTCAAAATCCGAGCCTTTGTCAGTCCGTTGTGAACCCCAGCCAGTGTGTGAGCTACTATTAGACTGGAAGAATCTGCCACATTGGGTTCTAGGTATCCAACAAAGTCACTTGCTACATGAGCTGCGTTAGGTAGACATACTTTAACTGGCACCACTGACTCGCTGAGAGGCGGCAAATTTAGTGGTTGCAAGCGACACATTGCAGCACGTCAGAACAAAGTCTTTGCTGGTAAGTAGAGGAACCGTAATGTCCCACAGTTGGAGCTTAGCATGGCTGAGGTCCAGTAAGGCATGATTTTTCAACGGAAAGTCCCAGCCCAGCAAAACAGTCTGTGTGGTCTCTCTTAGCACATGAAATACATGCTGCCATGACCCAGTTCCCAGCTGGAATGTTACAGTGATGGTGCCCAGTGTATCTAGCATTTGTCCATTCACTGCATGGGCTGACACATAGTCTTTTCTCAGTGGGCGATTGCGAAGTGTAGGAATTGACATACGAAAATCTGCACTCATAAGTGACACACTGGAACCAGAGTCGACTAACATTTGAACCTCCACGCCTTCAATCACTCCTTTCACATATTATACTAACAGATCCTGGCCAGCGTCCAAACTTAATTCATTGTCTTTCGATACAGAATTACAGTCGTCGACATTGTCAATTTGAGGGCCCATGGGCAACATAGCTGGTGTTTGGGCCGCAACATCAGCTAAAGTCAGTTTTCCGGCTGGTAGCGGCGCTCCTCTCTGCTAGGTGACATGAAACGCACTCCCCGCTTTCTCTAATCATCCTCATAACTGTTCCATCTGCAAGAACCGGGGCTGGGGCTGTATCTCGCAGGAGACAAAGGAGAGTGTAAGTCTTTATAACTATGCACATCCATACCTGATGTACGCTCATCACAGTGCTGTAATTTCCTCTCAGGCGAGCGGCCTCTCCGAGCGCCATCAAAGACACGTGACTGGCATCCTCGACCCCACAGACACACTGGCACCTTCCATTAAACAGAGAGCACCCTCCATCCCACTCATCCATTGCTCTAGAACTCACTCTGGCCTTCAGTTTTTGATTTTCATCGCCCAAGCGCCTCAATTCCAATTTCATATCCCTCATTTCATCAGTCAATCGATCCATAGCTCGGTGCAGTCCTCCATTATCAGTCACAGAATATACAGTAGCCACAGCTCCTCCATCATTAGTACTTCCTGCAACATTAACAGTCGTGTAATCAGTCTTTATTGCGTCTCTAGCGTTCTCACACCGACCTGCAATTATCACAGCCTCCTCCAAATCCGTTGCTCCTTGTTCATGGCATTTAGCTCTGAGCACAGGGTCCAAGCCAGCAAGGAACCGACGAAATTTTTCTTCCCTCTGGGCTCTGTCGCCGTATTCAGGAAAAGCCTCGTCAACTAATCTGCTGATCTCCGCTGCATACGCCTCCAAACTTTCTCGCGGAGCATGAGGGCGGGCTGATAGGCTGGCTCTGAAGCAATCCATGAACTGCCGCTGTCCAAAAGCCTCCTTGAGTCGTTCTTTAGCCGCTGTATAATCAGCCTGAACAGTATGAGGAAAGCTGTCCCACAAAAGAAATGCTGCGTTGCTCAGCCGCGTCGGTAGAATCCGCGCCAGTTCATAATTATAGGACGCAGCGCCATCTCCCTCTGTGAGTCGCTCCTGACCGCTACTCAACTGTCCGGGCCCCAACATAGAAGCTCTGCTTCTCGTCACCTGAGAAGTGCGCGGTAGCTCCATTCTACGTGTCTGTTAACTTGTCGGTGCCCGCCTCGAAATATAAATCATCCTCGTCTTTACCCACATGATGGCCGCGACAACTTTGAAACCCGCGTCGTGCTAACTCACTAAGAACTTTTGACTAGTAAACTAGACTAGTTACACACGAACCTAATGCCGCGCCGTAACACGAACCCGGGAAACGCGAATTAAAACAAGACAAAACCGCGCCCCCATGTGGGGAACGAGCGTTCGTACCGGGTTCGCCTAAACACTTAGGTATAAGAAAACAATAAAATGAGAGCGTCTGAACTCTTCTTAACTTTTTATTATGCGTCACACACCAGAGAGAGAGCTCAAAAACCCGTGACACTCTAGAATAGCAAGTGCGCATGCCCATTGCCCATCTACGGCAAGCTCCGAGGGCTTAAATGCATTACACACACACACACACATAACGAGCGCCTGTACATCTAGAATTAGTGCAATATAACAATCAAATAAAGTCTGTTACACAAGTGATTGAAACTGGATATTCATAAACAAAAATGTAAATTCTAGTTTGTGAAATAATCAGGAGCTACACTGTAAAAAAACTAAAAAGATTATTGGAGTAGGTTTCACGTGAAAATACCATTCAGTCTTTTTACTTCAGCATATTATGTTTAATTTAAAGGGGTCATATGATGCAATTAAAATTTTTCTTTCTCTTTGGAGTGTTACAATCTGATTGTGCATTGATAAGATCCCTGAAGTTGCAAAGACCAAAGTCTCAAAACCAAATAGATATTCTATATCAAAGTTAAGACTATGCCACTCCCCCACATGTCTACCTCACTATGTGGAAATATTTGCATCATGCGGCCAAATGTGGACGCAAGGAAAGAAGTCGTGGTTTCAGTAACCGCAGTTAGTGTTGATGCAGCCATGTCAGGGAGACGCTGTTTTTCTAGGCGAAAGCAAAAGTACTTTTTTTTGGCCTTCCGAAAGTAGATGCATTTTAGGAATCTTTAAGATTACTTACAACATTACTTAGCAATGCATTTTATGGACGACCGTTTCGTGAACTCTAGGAGAGGAGGTCATTCTGACTTTGCTATGAAAATCTGCGACTGTTTTGTTATTAGTTTAAGACGGTGGGAACATGGAGGAACAGTATTTGCTATTGACTGTTCGAAATGCGGAGGTTTTTGCGCATCGTGTGTGTGTGTGACGCGCGGTGTGTGTGTGTGTGTGTGGAGGATAGAAGAGAGATTTCACAGTTCCGCTCAAGAGAGGTCCATGAACGGAAAGTCATGATCCACTGATCTCCTAAATTTTTTGCAAATCTTTATCTTTAATAGTGAGGCAAGCCTAACCAACTATATCAAACCAATTGCAAAAGTGAGAGGATTAATGTTACCGTGCTAGCTGTACATTTCTTTTGCTGCTCCTTCACCAATGACAACTTTAAAAAGAGTGAAACAGAAACAGAGCAATCAGGAGGACAACTGGATAAAGCAGAAGATACTGGAATCAGTTCACATCCAAATAACAGGCAAGACTGAATCTCCATCTGCACTGCATTTGAAAAGACTATTACAACTTAGTGAGGCAGGACTAAAGTTATTTTAGTTCAGTTGAAATATAGTAAAGTACAGAAGACTAGTAGCAGTCTGAGAGTGACAGTTAAAAAGTGACAGTTACAGAAAAAATAAAAAAACAAAAACGATGGAAGCCATTGCAGGAGAGCCCCTCCACCACTCCATCACATACCCACAGACTATCAAGAGCGCGAAAGACAAGAAAACCTATAAATACAGCCTGCTGAAGAACAACCCAGAGACCCTGATGGCAGACGTTTCACAAAAAGGGGACAGAGCCATCGTCACTAATCTGCTCCTCTATACAGCAGACTGCAATCTTTGGCACACGGTCATCTGTAAACACTACAAAAGTTATAGAAAACTAGGCATCTGTAACGGCAGACAAATCCAAATTTATGAAGAAAATGACACTAACAAGGCATTTCTAACAGTAAATATCTACCATAATGGAACGATAATGTTCCAGGGGACTGAAGCATGTCTCAGCTCTGTC